>JASKGM010049421.1:0-20344 GCA_034509205.1 Ceratonia siliqua
GGATAGAGGTTTGAATATGCAATATTAATATTAATGCTAAGAAAAATGTCATTTAAGCTATGCTTGCAAAAAAAAAAGATTTGTGGTATTTGGCTATAAAAATATAGAAGTATTTTTGTGCAGGTAAAATTACTGAAAAATATATGTAAAAATATATTTTATATTGTGTTTAAATTTTAAAAATTAATTTTTTTGTTAAAATTAAATTTAAAATTATAAAATAGTATTAAGAATAGAAATATGTTAACAGTATAGAAATATTTTTAACACTAAAATTTTCTCTCTCTTCCATTCAAAACTACTTTTAACTAAAAGTTGAAAAAATAAGCTTCTAAAAATAGTTTTTTTTCAACTTTTTTTAAAAAAAACATTTCTGTCAAAAAGCCATTACCAAATACCATTTTTGACCAAAATCACTTTTTTTTATAAAAAAAAAGTAACTTTTCCTATGAAAAAGATGTAGCCAAACAGGCGCAAATTAAATTTACAAAATAATTGTTAGACCAAACTAATTATATAAAGATACATATGCATTATTAAAAGTGAATTCTACCTTTAACATGTTTCATTTATAATTAATCTGATTTACCTATCTTTCATATACCTATTCTTTTTTCTAGAAATGCATGTGGCTATCAATTTTCAAGTCATTATTAAAGAAGGGAGAAGCAATGGTGGGGAACTTTCGGTGGCCACTAAAAATGGAGAGCATTTAGCAATGTGTGGTTGGAGTAGTTGGTTTTAATGTGATTAAAGAACTCCCCCTCCCCCACCTTTCTTTTCCTTTTTTGGAATATTATGGGATTATATTCTTCCACTCCCCACATAAGCTGCTCCTTTGGGGATATATAGTAAAAGCGGACGCCATGCCCCTCTTCTCTCTACATTTCATCTTCCAATTGAGTGGACCTTTCCATATACCGCTATTTAATGAAAAATTCTTAAGTAAACTAATTTATACATTTTTTACAATCAATCTAACACTTAAGTACTCATTTTAGAACTTTCTGAGACTCACTTTAGACATATGTGTTCATTAATGATGAATTTAATCTATATATACATCTTTTATAAACTAGTTTTACCTAACAAATTTTCTTAATTAATGAGTTTCACATTATACTAGGGCTTTTTAAAATCCTATGCGACACTCTTTAATTAATGTGAGAATAAATGTAAAGATATTTTTGTATTTTTATCATACCATAAATGTTTTAAATATCCTTACATTGATTATGTCATTAGCCCTATTTGGTGTGTTGTGATAAGATAGGATAAACTAATACAATCAATTTTTATACGATATTTAGTATGCACAAAGGATTGTACAGTCTTATCTAGCCAAGTTTTTTTATATGATGATCACCATATAATCAAATATGGGAAAGGGGTGGGAAAAGGGTTGGTAAGAAATAATGTATAATTTAAGGATACTTCTTTTTTTTTTTGTAAAAATTGGCTAAAAATAATTATTTTGAAAGATCAAAGTACATGATTTGCCTTATATCAACTTCCCTTCAATCCAATTCAGTGAGCCCAATACCGGATCAAGTGGATGTCTGTGATTATTGCTCATAATTAAATTTAGACTCATTATGCTATTTCTATATTTTTTACAAAAGGAAATTAAAGGAGCCTAACTATCAGCATTGTTCAAACCCCCTACTCTGGTATCTCCTAAAATCCAAGCCATTCTTATTTTCTAATAGTTTTACTAAAATTTTAATATTATTCCCATACTTTTTTTGACTTGAGCTCTTATTTTCTAATAGCACAAAAAGGTCCCATAAAGCCATTCTTTTAATGGATTTTATTAATTCGAAACAATCTAAAACTGGGTCTTGTTATGTCATTTATAGAGTAGCAATAATATTTTATGAGTCAATTTTTATTATTTTTTGTTTTTTCATTTTTTATAATTTTTATTTTGAAGAACAATTTAAAAAGAATCTAAAATAATTTAAATAATAAATAATTTGTTTACTTTTTTTTGGTTTTATTTTTTGGTTGTTTAATTTATTTTTGAATACTTTTGTTACGAATTATTTTTATTTTTTGTTTCACTTTTTTTTTTTAAATTTTAAATTATTTATTAAAATAAAAAAAAATAAAATGCTACTTCAAAAGTATGGTTACTTTTAGAGTAGCATAACAAAACCCCTTAAAACTTTAAGAACTTAATTGTAACAAAAAAAATGTACAGATCAAATTGAAAATTCATTGAAAGTATAAGCACAAAATGTTTAATTAAACCTATTAATAAAAACAAATTTAGATTTTAACCTAACAACTTAATTAACTTTTGAAAAAAAATAATTTTTAACAGTTTCCCAAGGTAGCAACCAGAGATATTAAAACCAGGTGCAAACATCTAACTCAAATATCTAAGATACCATAAATGAAAAGTTAATAATATTATTAAAATAATGCTTTGATGAGAAAATTTATTGGTTTACTAAACATGGTATTTTCTTTTATTTTAGTTTTTAACAAATAGTTCCTAGTCAATTTCTGTGCATGGCATATGACATCAAGTGTATAGAGTTTAATTTGTTTGAATTGAAAGACGAAAACAAAACAAAACAATTTGTGTATGTATTGGACACGCAAGTTCAACACAAAGAAGGAAAAAATTAAGTACTATAACTGAAGATTATATTGGCTATCATCATCATATTGAACAATCAACTCTATCTAATAAGGAAATGGAAAAAATAAAATTTTTATTGACTTTAATATATTCAATATTATAAGAAAATTGACCTTCTGAGATATTTTTTTGTCAATAAAAATATTGAAAATTGTCACTAAAGAGTTTTAGTGACAACTTTCTAACTTTTAGTGATAAGTTAAAAGTCGTCACATCTACTCTATAACTAAAGGTTTTAGAGACGACACACAAAAGTCACTAGTAAAAGACAACTTTTTATGATAACTCTTGGCGTCACTAAAAGATATAGATTTAGTGACGTCACTAAAGATGTCTATAGTGACAACAATCTTCATTATTAAATGGTTCATTAATAATTTAGTTTCATATATATTCTCACAAATCATCACTAAAAGTAATCTTTGATGCTTTTTATGACGCCAAAACATGTCATTACATAAACTATTTCTTGTAACGACATAAGGACACTGTGAAGTTGTCTTCGAAGTTCCCCATGGGTAGAAGTGACAAAATTGGCCTAACCCGATGGACTGGCCTAATCCAACCCGAAAAATAATAAGGTTAGATTAGCAAAATATTAGTCCCAAAAAATTGGGCTTTTTTGACCCAACCTTATATGGCCTGCGGCTCGAGTTAGCCCAATGTACCAACCAAATTTAAAAAAAAAATGAATGAAAAAAGTCTAAATGCAATGTATTCATAGGTATTTTTTTCTATAATATTATATTTATGATCCATCTAATTGATTAACCTTTAATCCATTTTGATCCTTTGAAGGTATAGTTTTTTTTCTTTATCTTTTCCCATAAGAACTTTATGGCCAAACATATTAAAAAAGTTTAAGTAACAGTGAAAATTTTGGTTATTTTTACTTTCAATTCCAGTTGATTGATTGAACATTGAATAAGAATTGTAAAGATGAATGAATCACAATTTGAATACAAAACAAAACACATAGTCAAAATGATAGAGGTGAAAGTATAAAACATAGTTCATACAAAATAAAACAACATCAATTTCTTATTTTACAAATATTACTTTTCTTCTTTTTTTCTCATTCTTTTTCTTTCAAAATTGTTATAATTTAATAGGAAAAGGAATTTTAACAACATTTTGTGAAAAGTATCCTTTTAACAAATCTTATTATTAAATAAAAAATTAAAAATTACAATTAAGTATATAAAATAACAACATCAACTGGGTATATATATATATATATCTTATATTTTGTTTACTATTTTAGCATTTTTAGTATAAAAATAAATATTATAACTATATTTAAATAAAAGTTATTGATAATTATTGTTATAGTTTAGCTGGGCCGATGACTCGATGGGCTGGGCTAGCAATATTTTTGATAGCCCGATTTAAATCTGGATTGATCCGAACAGACACAATTATATTACTAGCCTAATCGAGCCAGACCAGATCGATTGCCAGCTCTACCCATGGGAATCCCAAGTCTCATAAGTTTTCCAAAATCCACTTTCAAAGAGATAATTCCTTATTGAGTTATTGTTGCTCGATTATTATATTTTGTATTTCTACACCTATCACACGAGTACTGAATTCTGTTATTCACCCAAGGTTGACTACAAGCAAAGTCAAGAAAACCATCAACTCCACTTATATGCCTTAAATCAGCTTAATTTGTAATCCAACCTTGATCAACCATTATTTCATATATTATACAATGAGATAATTTCAACAACCACTATGCATCAAAATGATATGCACACAATAATCAGCATTTAAACGTATGGGATTTACTTTGGTACACAACATCAACATCCAACTTTACCTAATTTAATAAAAATTTGGCACAGTTTTTCCTAAAATATGGATAATTCCAGAGTACATATCCAAATGGCATATCCCTTACAACAAATACAAATACAAATACAATATCCAAATAAAATGAATTATTTTAATAAAAAGAAATACCAAAATGAAGTAACATAAAAAAACAAAGAATCATGCTACAATAAGAAATTAAGGAAAAAAGCATGTTTAAATATAACAACTAAAAATTAAAAAAAAATTAATTTGAGCTCAAAGGCTTGGGGGTGTTTAGTGCTTCCATTGACTATACACAAGAATCAACTTAAGCATACCCAAAAAACACTTTCATTTTAATTAGATAAGACTAGAACCAGTAATGTATCTTCAACAATAACATTAGACATAAAGTAATTGGACATGCTATACAATAAAGTTTATTGGCTAGAAATCAAGTGTGTATATTATGTTGGCTAGAAATCAAGTGTGTATATTATGTTGGCTAGAAATCAAGTGTGTATATTATGTGAGATAAGTACATAGAGTTTAAAGTTGAGGACATAGTTTCTGTCGCTACATGAATTAAAGAAGTGAATGAAAAATGTGATTATGTTTTTTGGGTACAACATTAATTGTGGATTATTTGTTGGGGGCTACAACATGTTTGAAGGGCACATGCAATGGACACACTATCGGCTATCAAGAATAAGAAATAAAGTAATATGTTGGTTGAATAATATTAATATATAAAGAGAGGTCTACATAATTAATTTAATAACACTAGCACCAAACAAAATATGTCTTTTACACATCCTTAGAAATAAGTGTCAAGCTCCACCTAGGATGCGTGACCGGCGTAAGAATACCACTGATAAGTAGGCCTTACAAGCCTACAACTGTATATATTATGTAAATTTTGAAAGAAAAAAAAATAATAATCATTCAAGAATTTGTTTAGAAACAATCATCAACGAAATTAGACATAATATATAAGAAAATCTCTTGCAACCAAGAGTAGGAAATTTTATTCACAATAAGATTTGGAAGCTTGATGCTTAAACCTTCCATTAACCTCCCTTTTTCTAATGAGCTGGGTTCGAAGGACATGGCTTTGATGTGCCTATATTACAAGGTATACATGTGACACATTAGTCACCAAATAAAGCCATTGATCACCTCTTTCGCTAACCAATTTCTAATTCAAGTTTTAATTTCTAATTCAAGTTTTTTCCCATCTTTATCATTGACATTGTTTGTTCTTAGCTACAAAAGGACCAAGTTCCAACATTAGGCTCAATGAAGTTCACACTAAAATGACCAATGGAACAAAACTTTTCCAGGAAGAATGAGGCCATGAGTGGCAAACGGACAACATTTTCTCAAAAATTAAAAAAAATATAGGAACTAGTAAAAATATTCATTTAAAGAGTGAACCAATTAGAAATTTTTTTGGGAACAAAACAAAACACCACATTTCCTTGAATAAGGGAACCAAAAATCTGCCAAGAAGAGCCAAAAATTCACGAGAACAAGAGACATCAAGATTTCTAAGTTGTTAATTGAAAGTTAACCATCAATAAATTTAAATTTCTTTCTCAATAGAACAAAAATAAATGGAAAAGTGCAACTCAGGAACAAAATAAACTGAGGTTCAAAGTGAAGGTAGCAATTGCAAAATTCCCAAAAATTGAAGCATTAAACCCTATGAACAGCTATATACCCAAATCAATTAAATTGATTGCAATAATTCAAACAGCACACCTCATAAATACAATTATAAGCTAATTGAACTAGGATTTAACATTTACTTGACAAGAGATTCATTAGTTGAACGCTAGGGGAGAAGAAGCTCTCTAACTAAAAATCTCTCTAACTCGACTACTAAGCTAGAGTTTACTGTAGTACGAAAATAGTGGTTAGTTGCAATAGTGCCGGTGAGCATGACGACAATGGAGGACCCATGTTCGTTGAAGCTGGCCGAGAGGAAGAAATCATGGAATAGCAAAGGAGAGTGGCAAGAAAGTGAGGTATACGAGTGAAAGGAAAGGGGCATTTTTTCCTTTTTAACTTGTCTTTTTTGACGTGTCTAGGTCGTCACAAAAAGCCATTACACTAACATAGATTTAGCAACAACAGATGAATGTCATCACTGAAAGTTTACCATTTTGTAACGAAATTTATAAGTAGTCACTAAAAAAAACTGACAACTATATTCAGTGATGCCATCTATAAGTCTTCACAAAAGGCCTTTAATGACGACTCTTTAATTTTGTTACAAAATCATTAATTTCTCATTCCTTCCAATTTTCATAATCAACTGGGTAAAAATTTTAACTTTTAGTAACGACATTTAATACCTTTAGTGACGACAAATGATGTTGTCATTGAACAGTTATCATATTGTGACAAGATTTAAATGTTGTTACTAAGAAGTGCTAAAAACTAGTATTCAATGACAATATCTACAAGTCGTCACAGAAAACCTTATTTTAGTAACACGTCAAAGTCGTCACAAAAGGTCTTTAGTAACGACATCCTAATTATTGTCACTAAATCATGACTTTTTTAAACCCGCCAAATTTCATAAACAACTAGGTACAAATTTTGATTTTTAGTGGCTATTTTTGAATACCTTTTGTGACGACAAATGAAAGTTGTCATTGAAAATTTTAGATTTTGTGACACAATTAAAAAGTCGTCACTAAAAAAGCCTGACAACTACATTGATCAGTGATGACATTTACAAGTTGTCATAGAAAAGTCACCACTGAATATCTTTTTTCTTGTAGTGATAACATCTTATGATATTGAAAAAGACCAAAGAGCCCCTATAACATTCCGCTATAAACAAGAAGATTCTTATGACCCAATCAAACATATCTGATTCGAACCCCACACTATGATCCAAACCATGCTTATCCTTTGCCAATCAGGCATAATGGCCCTACTCGAATCTTCTAAAATCACATAATTTCATAATTGGGCATAGTATTTTCCAAGCTGGAAAAGACCGAAGACCCCTTAGGACATCCCACTATAAATAAGAAGATCCTCCTCACCCTTCAGGTACGCGTGATTTCGATCTTATTGTTATGCTACAGGTTTTCACCTTTGAGAAACTTCACTAATTTAACCATTAGAGTGCACCTTATCTTGCAGGTCTCTACCATAGAAGTCCTCGATGCTACCTTCAAGAGATGTTAAACATCATCAAAATTTACATATTCAATGATGGAGGACAAGTTAATGCAGCACCTAATGGTTCAAAGAAATTAAGATGTCAAACTTAAATATTTTACTTCATCATATAATAATGGAAGAAATTAATAATTGTTAACAAAATAAATTTATTCTCTAAACATTAATGAAAGAATTTTACAAATATAAATTCAGTATAGTAAATTCACATCTTTGTTTCATATATTCTTAAGAGTATTTTGGTATAGTAACTAGTTCCCTCAAACTAGTCAATAATTTGGGAATTCTCCCTCTAATTTTGAAGGTTTCTGTAAAAAATTATTAATTTAAACTTATAGGTAAAAGTTCATTATTAATTTGATTAATTATCCCTAGTAATTAACTGGTTTAGAGTTCTGAATTTGTTATTTTTTCCCCTAGAGGATATGAACTTTTTTATTATTAACTGTCGATACTTGTGTTGATAACAAGTAGGTAAGATATCGAGGTAAGTGGACGTGAAGGTCGAGTCGAGAGATTCTGCAAACACTACAAGCAAGGTGAGCTAAAAGCCGAGTATGAAAAACTCGAACTCTGACACTCAATTAAGTTTGTTTTGAGCTATGAGAAGAAGTGAATAATGAGTGTGTAAAGTGTGAGCATATTGTATGGGTATTTATAGGTTGTAAGTAGTGATATAAGTAGGAATAAAAGTATTGTACGACAGTCGCATATGCGACCATCTCTAATATAGGGGTGTGGACCCCACACCTGTGGAGTGGGGCTCACGCCCTTGTTGTGAGAGATGGTCGCACATACGACTGTCGTACCAAACTTTTGCTCATATAAGTAGATAATGAGCCTTTGTATTGGGTCTAATTGAACTGAGCTAAGGTGTGATTTGGTATCAACATTAACAAATAAACATATATTTTGGATTTAGATTAAAGAGATCAATTAAAAACCATTGAAAATATCTCTAGTCATTTTCAAACATTCCTATAAACTAAATTTCTTGACCTATTTGTCAAAATAATTGTTAGAAGTGGAATTCGTCTGGAAGCAATTATTCAATGTTCAATAAATTATGTCATTATCTAACTGCCTAATTCACACTATTATTAATTGTTAAATCAATTTAATTGTTTTCATCCAATAATCAATATCACTATTAATTCACTGGACAAAATAGTTATACTTATAAATACCATAAAATTTTATGAGTAAATTTGACTCAAATGCTTCCAGACTAAGATATTGTATTTTAAATTCATACTTCATAAGATTAGTATTCTTCTCTAGTATAATTCTAAGACACAATTCTTTAATTATATGGGACACGCAAAAAAAAGTGATAATATACTATATATATTTTAAAATATAATGCTTTGAAAGCAATAAAAGATAGGATAAATTACCATTAATTACCATAAATGCATATATATACATGTCAGAGTTATTCTAATATAATGAATGGACACATGTATGTCAAAGTTGGATCACAATATTCACAATTGGCCTGATCTAAAAAAATTTATAAATGAAGTATATTTAATAATTATAACATTATTGTATCACGTTTTTTGTTCAATACTTAATAAATTTAAATTATGTATTTATTTTAAATAAAGTCAAACTGATCTATCAAAAATTTAAAATTTATTATTGATTTATCTTATTTAAAATTTACATATATAATTTATATTTATTAAATATTAAAATCTAATAATACACGGGTGTAAAATTTTCTCCTTCTACATATTTTCTGAAAAGCGTCACATTTATTTGCAGATAGAGGTTTAAGGCCACTGATAATTTGACGCGTGTGGTCCATTTTAAGGTATGTGACGGCGTTCTCATACTTCTCTTAAGACAGTGAAAAATGAGACAGATTTTTCTTATAATAATATTACAGCTGCCATGACGCGCTAATGTACATTGCTTAGATCACCAGTCACCCACCTGGTCAACTACAAGGAACGTGTTAACTACGCTCTCAAGGTGCGGCTGGGAACCTGCTTTCTTACCCAAAATAGCTTAGCCAAGTAAAGCATGGGGAAAAGAAGGTAGTATGAAACTAGAAACAACACCAACCCTAACCTCCCCTCCATTTTCTGGTGGAGATTGAAAAACCAGAAGATAAAAACCGATGTTATAGAGAGTAAGAGAGACAGAACAGACTAGAACCCAACCAAAAACTCCAAATCCTTTCACTTTCTCTCTCTGTTCTTTCTTTTTCTTTCACCCTTCTCTCTAGGGTTTTCAAAGTTTCCAACTTTCTCTTGATTTTCAAAAATTTAGTTTCTTCGGGTACTGACCAAGAAAAGAAGGATCAAGTCGTACCCAAGAGGAGGAGGAGAAAGGGGAAGAAGAAAACAAGAAAAAGGGAAGAAAGAGTTAGAGATTGTATAGAAATAGAAAAAGTAAATAAAAAGGGAAAATTGAAGAAGAGCGGAGTAGATAGGTTGGGAATATTAAGGATGGGGAGGGGAAGAGTGGAGTTGAAGAGGATAGAGAACAAGATAAACAGGCAGGTCACCTTCGCAAAGAGGAGAAATGGGCTTCTCAAGAAAGCCTATGAACTCTCTGTTCTCTGTGATGCGGAAGTTGCCCTCATCATCTTCTCCAACCGTGGCAAGCTTTATGAGTTCTGCAGCAGCTCTAGGTATAGTGAGAGTTTCTTCGATTTCTCTTTTCTTTATGTATGAGATCTGCTATCTTCTTTTCTCTTTGATGCATTTCCTTGAAATTTTCACTCTATTTTCTTTTAACTTTTCCCCCATAGATTTATTTTTCCTCTTTTCTCGATCTATTACTCTGAGTTTGTGGCTTCCGTGAGCTCCACTTGCTTGAGTGAAGTTCAATGCTATATATATATATATATATATATATATATATATATATGAGATCTGGTAATAGTAAATGATCTGCTGAATATTATCTGATCTTTTTATTACTTGTACATACTTTTGTTATAGATGATTCGCTTTTTATTTGGTTTTTTTCGTCCTCCTTCTCTCTTTTTTTGTGGGGTTATTACTAATTTTACGTATTTAATTTTTTATGAAATCTTTGTTAATAATTTTGGGTTACAGCTACTAACTGATGAGGTGAAGATCTTTGCTTGTTATTGATCTTTGTTTTATTATTTGACTTTTCTTTGCTATAAAGAAATTTACCATCAGTGTTCTTTAGAAAGTCTGGCTAACTAAGTGAATATTTCTGACAACTTTAAGAAGTCTTTGGCAGTGCTAGATTTGCTTGAAATGAAGTTCCATAACCCAATGGATCGTATTAAGAGATAGAAGCCCGCTTGCTACTTTAATTCAAAGGGCAAAGCCTAAGATCATGAACATAGGACTGGAAAAAGGCAGTTGTTGCGTTATAATTTTCTCCCTGAAGTTATGAACACATCTTTCGATGAAGCAAGGACAATTAATAGTCTTTTGCACCAAAATAAATAAATAACAAATTTCTGTTTTTCTTTTTGTTTTTGTTGCTATAAACACCTATCGTTATATTTTGAAAGAAAGAAGAATGATCTATATCATCTTGCTGCTTTATATGGGACTTCTTAAGTGAAAATCTTGAATTTGATATCACTTACTTTTTTCTAAATAAGAAAAAAAATTATGATATCTAAGTCTGCACGGGAAATATAAATTATTTGGGTTTCTTTCTATTTTTCTCTTCACTTTATATATCCATCACAAGAGGATCTCATTGTCCATTCATATGGATTAATAAGCCATACGTGAGTGGCTTGCCTAATTTCTTCAACTAAAGAAAGGGATTAGAGACAAGAAGATTAGCAAAGTAAAAAAAAAATGGTAAAGTTTTTTTTAATGATAGTTTGTATGTATATAACCTCAGCTTTACATACGATTTCATATGATCAGTATTCAGTAACAATCAGAGAAATAAAAAGTAAGTTGATATTTTAGTTCTACAAAAAATTACTTTTCTCAATTGATTTCTTCAAAGTTGAATACTTTCAATTTCATTATCCAAAAACTAATTTCACTCCAATTTCGTCGTCTCTCCATTAGCTCGACTAACTTATTAATTTAGTAAAACATTTTCAATTTAGTTCTTAAAGTTGACCCTTCTCAACTATTGTCCATTATATAACCTATCCCCCACACTACAAAACAACCATTCCTGATGAATCAACCTAACAAAGAGATGAAATTAGAATAACATTAATTTTTGAAGGATTAAATTGAGAGGGTTTAACTTTGAAAAACTTAATTGAGAAAAGTAGTATCTTTGGAGGACCAAAATATCACTTTACTCAAATCCATGTTAAAAGCATGGGTCATATATATAACAATCATACAATACAGTATTATAGTTCTATATATGTTCTTCAAATGTATTGTCCAATGATTCCATATTGTCTGTTTTTTTTTATTATTATTTTGGTTTGCTATTAGTTGCCCATTTGGTTTAGAGTATGTCAGGATTGAGGAGAATGGAGGGAAAGGAAAGGCTTGTCTATTCAATGTGTGTTTTCAACAAGGCAAAAGTGTTGTGCTTCGAGACATTTATGAGATAGGTTGCAACTCTTTGGATATGGCTATCCTACCGCCACAAAATAGTGGCGGTAGATCTATTTCTTATTTTATTATTTTATTAATTTTTAATTTTTAATTATTTAATTATTTTATATTAATTAATTATTGTCTATATCATATATATTTTTTAAAATTTTTAAAAATATTTTTGAATTTTTTACTTATAAATGAATAGTACTAAAAAAATTATGATTGAATAGTATAAAAAATAATAATAACATTTTAAAAAAATTTCAAAAAATTATATGATATAGACAATAATTAATTAATGTTAAAAAATAAAAAAAAATCAAGACAAAAAACTAAAAAGAAAAAATATCGAGATGCAAAACTATGCTAACTGCTTTTGAATGAAACCTTTGTGAGATAGGCTAATAAGGTTTTATTTGGAAACAGGGAGGAAGCATTATAGAAGTGATGAATGAGATTATGGAATACATATAGTCAACATGCAAATCTTATTACATTGTAAATTTTAATTCCCCTTTGCTCATAAATTTCATTCCCTCCATTGTTCCCAAACAAAGCCCTAGCGGCATTCTGCACTTGTGAATTGTAAAGTGAATTATGTCCAAAGAGATGCTCTTCTCACAAAAACAATTGTCACAAAACTCATAAAAGATTTTTTTAACCAATCAATTATCACTTATCACTTATCTCATCTCTTTCACATCATCTTATTATATGCTCATTGGTTAGAAAAAAAATTTGTGAGTTTTGTGAGAGTTATTTTATAAGAGGAGCAGCATATATTCCTCTTCTGTCTACCATTGTCTAAGATATTTGAATTAGATATGAGGTGACACTTTAAAATACACATAAACACTTTATATTTTATGGTATTGTAGTGTTCGTATCTGTGTCTGTATTTGTTCCCGTGCTTCCTAGTTCATTAGCTGTTTACCTTCTTTTGGTACTGTGATATGGGGTGTATGAACCATCATCATTTGACGTTGTCTTCCTTTCTCTGCCTTAAAGCAGCATGCTCAAAACACTTGAGAGGTACCAAAAGTGCAGTTACGGTGCGGTGGAAGTCAGCAAACCAGCCAAGGAGCTTGAGGTGTTTTATTTCTTTTACTTTCTGTCTACAGTTATATGACTTTACTGTAACTACAATTGTTTGATAACGTTATATATCATATTTTAGTAAGCTCACATGGGAAATTCTTATCCACTGCTAGAACTTTGCAGATAGATGTCTTCTTAGAAAATCTAAGGGAGATCAAGTTTTTTTTTTACTACATATATATATATAACTAAGAAGTATGTTGTTTTTACTTTGTTATTTTCTTTTGTAACAGACCAGCTATCGCGAGTACTTGAAGCTGAAAGGGAGACTGGAATCTCTTCAAAGGACCCAGAGGTTATTATCATAATAGAAGACTATCTAAATCTTTATTATTATACTTGTTAATGGGCCAAGTTGGGTCAATTTGGGCCAAAACTCAAAAGAATTTTAGTTATGGGCCTAGAAGTAAGCTTGAACTCAGCTTAATTTAAGTACATAGTTAAATGATGGGTGTTGGCTCAAATTTATGGATAAAGTCAGGCTTCTCTCATATTTGAAAGTTGGGTTACTTTGAAAATTTTTAAAAATAAATGACATTTTTTTTTCTAAATAATATTAGAAAAATTATTTTATTGTCAATTTAGAATCATTTTATAAATAAGGGTGTTTTTATCTAAATAATCACATTTTTTATCATCTTTGATTTTTTAGAAAAAAAATACAATTTATAAAGTGAGACATAATAAAAAAAATCTATAGAATGAAAACAAATAATAAATCTAATATATAGTTTAAAGAGTAAATAAATTATGTTGTAAGGCCAACTCGAAGTTAATTCAACTTGACTTTAAAATGATATAAAATTAATGGTTGAGTTTATATTTGGGCCTATTGATCCAAATTTGGGCTAGAGTCTAGGCCCACTCAATTAGATAAAACATACTCATGGCCCGTCTAACCCACAAGCAGCTCTATTTGACAATTGAAGCAGAAAAATATATTAATTGAGTTATGACCATCACATTTTTCCTGTTACTACAGAAACCTTCTTGGAGAAGACTTGGGTCCATTGAACACCAAAGAACTTGAGCAGCTTGAAAGGCAACTGGATTCATCTCTGAAGCAAGTGAGATACACCAAGGTAATGAAATATACTTGCTTAAGTAAATTTGTTAATTTCTCAGCAAATTGTGTTGAAAAAGCTTCTTAATGTTGCGCCGTACTTGGGCTAAAGAATAAGGGGCTTTTAGGTTATGTGCTTGAGCTCAAGGATAAGTCCCATCTTAATTTAGGTTCATTATTAAAAGTTAAATATTGATTCAACTTTATTTGTAAATTTTAAAGCCCAGACTCGATCCATGTTTATTTGCATATAAAAAATGTTATTTAATTTTTTTTAAATTAATTGGGTGAATTTGATAACGTTTTCAAATAAATAACATTTTCACCAAAAAATAATTATAAAAATCAATTTATAGTCAATTTTGAATCATCCTTATAAGTTATAAGAATCATTTTCTGGTGGTTTTATCATGTTTGATTTGTTAAAAAATAAAATTTATAACATTTAAAAAGAAAAATGAGATAATAAAATAAAAGATAAATAATTAAAATAAATAATAAATTTAATGTACAATCTAAAGAATGAATAAAATGATGGTGTTCTTGGATTGGCTGGAAACAAGTCTGGATAAGCCTTACATGATCTTAAAGTTAAATAGACCTAATGGTTAGACTTGAATCTGAAACCATTAGCCTATATATTAGGCCTAGACGGCTAGACTTAGGCCAATTTAATTAAGCAAAATATACTCATGGACTGGATCAACCCACGAACAACTGTAACGATGACATAAGAAATTGAGAGGGTGAGAAAATGCTCTTCATTTGAGAATTCTCAGAAAAAGTTTTGCTGTATCAGGAGTTCAAACAATCATAAAGGAACCATGTCATAGAAAACTGACTTTGTTGAAATTTTAAGAAGTGAAGAAAATGAGAGTGACATGAAATTTCATATCCTGTTTTAGTTATTAAAATCAATGCATATGCATGATTTAAAGTAATGAACTATTCTGTATCAGTCAATTTCTGGACACTTTCAAGTTTCCTTATCATGATACTGTTAATTATCCTGCAAAATCTTGCAGACCCAATACATGCTGGACCAGCTAGGTGATCTTCAAAATAAGGTACATGTTCTTGAAATTACTATTGGAACAAAGCAACATTTTCTCTGCCTAATACCTGCAAGCTATTGTTTGGATACAGGAGCAGATGCTGGTAGAAGCAAACAGAGCTTTGACTATGAAGGTAACATTATCATTATTTATGATGTTCATTCCATAACAAGCAAGATCTCCATTGTTGCTTAATTGCTTGTTTCTGGCTGCATGGAATAGTAGAAGATATACCTCAGATATCCTTATGTGATACTTTACCTGCTTCAGAGTTTTGGTTCTGTTTAGTAACATGATGGAAACCCAATAGAAACTTATGAAAAAACACTAATATCTTCTTATATAACTATCCAACAGTCACATGATTACACCACAATATCACAGAAAATGCTGCCTGTCCTCCCTCCTTCCCCCCACTCTGTTATGCAGCTTTCCTTCCTCTCCCTCCCTCTCCACCTTTGCTTTTCCCTTCTCCTCTGATCCTGTGCCACGTGTACACTGTAAGAAATCTCTCTAGTAACCCGGGCCCCTTCTTTATCTGAATGCCTCTTTTGTCCTTGGGGTTTAACATAACACAATCTAGATTCTCTATTTTTTGCCAAACAGATTGGATTTTTCTTGTAGTTAATTTAGACAATTAATTGATATAAATACTGTTTTGATTCATTTAATATTGTAAAAGTTTCAATTTGATTCTCTTATTTTTTATTTAGACAATTCTTTTTTATTTTAAAAAACTTTAATGAATTCTTTCTATCATATTTTCGTCCATTACAAACAAAAAATGATGACATAAGAGGGAAAATGTGAAATTGTGTTAAGTTTGATCAGTCAAATAATTACTTTATATGAATAATAATAGAGTTACATATGCTAATTAACTACAAAATCATCATTTTATCATTTTATTAATAAAAATATGATAGGGAGACTTAATGGAGAATTTTTAAAATATATAAGAATAACGTTGTTTAAATTAAAAATAGGAAGAAAATTTAAAATTTTTAAAATGCTAAAGAGACCAAAAATATATTTAAACCTTATTTTAATAGGCAAAAGATAGCCTAAAAAAATATTAGTGAAGAAGATCAATTTATTTTCACTTATTAGCAGAAGAAGTACTTCATTTTCTCCACTTGCTCTTTCAACCCAGTAATTTGTTGGTCTTATTAATATTCCTGCTCCATAATATGATTGTGTGCTTGTCTTTATACTTTTATGAATTCTGCATTGTTCTATCTTCTCTGTATCTTCAATCCTTTATTCTTAACTTCACATTAAGCTCCTCTGCAGCTTACATGATTCTTTACTACTCTCTGTGTTAGTTGATCTTATACCACTGCACACACTTCTAGAAGAGTAGCAAAAGTCAAACGATCAAGTAGCCAAGGTTGCTTGTATTTAATTGCTCGATTATAAGGAATAATTAAGACTAGTGTTTTATTCTCTGGATCTAATATTTAGATTTTTAGACTATTATTCGTATTCTGAGTTAACTTGAAGCAATATTTTGTTGGCAGCTGGAAGAAATCAATTCCAGAAACCACTACAGCCAATCATGGGAAGCTGGTGATCAAAGCATGCCATATGGTACACAGAATGCAAACTCTCAGGGATTCTTCCAGCCTTTGGAATGCAACCCCACATTGCAGATAGGGTAATGAATTATCCATTATCAGCTACTTGTTTACACTTGCTCGAGTAATGCTAGTTATACAACTTTTATTTATAAATTTTGCATAAATTATTAAAATGGTTGCATTTGAATTAAAGTAATTTTGCTATAAAAAAACTCGATCAAAATCAACTGTAACCGTTTGTATATAGTTTATAAATGAAGTTTGTATGAGTGTTCACATGTTGATTTTAGGTCTGGATTGAATGGTTTTTTCAATTCCACCTGTTGTATAGATCGGGTTAAGGGAAAATTTTCAGACAACGGCATGTCTACGGGTTAAATTAGGTTGAGTTTGTAGGTTGAGAATAAAAAAATGCCTAAAAAAAATTATTTAAAATAATACAAATACAATATTCTAAATTAAAAATATCATTTTACAAACAAAGTAATAAAAGTACTCATATAAATAGAAAAAATCTAAAAGGTACAAATTAAGAACTCTAACTTAACCTATAAAAAATGACATCGTTTTAAAAAAAATATATATATATATGTATGTTCAGGTTCACATGTTGGGATAGGTTAAAAATTTTCAATTCACAACCCAACTCGCACTCAATTGATTGACACAAATTCAACCCAAATCAACCTGTAAACTTTAATCTAGTGTGTGCAGGTTGAGTTAGATTAATTGAATCAACCCAACTCAACGAAGATCCCTTAAAATTTGTATAAATAGCATTACTCTTCTCTTGTGATAACTAATTAAATTGAAATAAATTTTAATGGTTGTCCCTTTGGTTTAGTCCTGATTACAGGTACAATCCAGAAGCTTCAGATCAGATGACTGCCACTACCCAAGCACAACAAGTGAATGGGTTTATTCCTGGATGGATGCTTTGAATGATGCTGAGTAATTAGCTGTCTCCACTAAAAGCAAAAACCTATCAGAGGCAAATTATATAAATGCTTTTCTTGGTGCTGGCTATGTGTAAATGCTTCATGAGCTTCTATATAAATCTTTTGGCATAAAACCAGCAGTGACTGCCTTAAAATGAGCTATAAAAACTTCAGCCAAAGACAAAGGGCATGTAAGAAACTTATATAATATCTTTGAAGGAGCACTTTTATCTGCATCAAGACCATTTAACATATGGTGATTTCCCCCCTTTCCCCTCCTTTTCATTTTTTATATAACATGCCAATTTGAGTAGTTGTAATTTGTAAACAATAGAGAAATTTTTAGGAAGAATCAATGTTTTAAAACTTGATCCAAACATTGATTTAGAGCACAGGTTAATCAATTCAACCACTAAGATGAATTTGATTACATCATATATATATATATAAACATTGATTCAGAGAAGCTGTCGGATCACAAGTCAATCAATTTAACCACTAAGATGAATTTGATTACATATATGTATGTAATTTAATCCTTAAAAGTTCTAGTGGCTGGCCATGTTAGTAAGAAGGAGATGATGAGAAGAAAGATTGGTGTCTTGTTTTTTGGTTCAAGGAGGACTTTTATCTGCAGGACCATTTAACGTAAGGTGATTTTACATCCCCCTCTCCCCTCCTTTTCATTTTTTTATTATATAAAATGCAAATATGAGTAATTGTAATTTGTATACAATGAAATTTTTTTTAGGTAGAATCAATTTATCAGCCTAAAAATAGATAGGCTAAACTAGTTATGAATTATTTATATAATTGGCTTTATTTATTTATTTATTTTTAAGGTAGTGTTTGAAACACCTAAAAATGTGAAATTCAACTTTATTCAATTGTAATTTTTTTTTAAATTTTATTGTAGTTTGGAATGTATTATATAATTGAATTGAATTCTTATTTTTTTTAAATGTATTTGCTAAGTTATATCTGGATATATCAGTACATTTGAATTTTTTTTATTAAGTTTTTTTTTATTTTTTTATAATTTTTATTTTAAGAAAAGAATCAAAAGAATTTAAGAAAAAAATTCAAAACCAATTAAAAATAATTAAAAATAATAATTCAAACACAATACTAAAAAAATGTAAAAAAAATAGTAAAAAATTCAAAAAAAATACAAATAAACTTCAAAAATACAAATTAAAATAATTAAAGAAAGAAGAAGAAAAATAAAAAAGTTCCCGAATGTACTGGTATGTTTAGATATAACTTAAAAAATACATTTTTTAAAATGAGTTTATTTTATAGATTTCAATCCCTAACAAAGTTGATAGGAATTCATGATAGAGTATTTATTTGAAAAAGATTATTTTACCCCTATAAATAATCAACTTCTTAGAATATTGGTAACTCCCCTTCATTATAGAGAATTTATTATAATGATTTGAGCTATATTGTGCTGCCTCTAATTCTACCTCAAGTGAAACTCTCTTTTCATTAAACTTATGATTTTATTTTTGGAGATTACAACTCTATGAAAAAAAGAGTTATTAGAATGTTGAGTTATCAGCATATTAATTAATATTAAAGGAACTAAATTCTATCACTTTAAAATAGGATCCAAACAATAAAATTCATTTGAATTATATAAAATTTAAGATTTATTCCAAACACAATAATTAATTAAATAAAGTATTTAAAAACATTCATATAATATGAAAAGGTAAGAACTACCCTACCGCCCACTTGTGTGGGCGGTAGGGTATTTTTAAAAAATTTTTTTATAATTTTTTTGATTTTTTTTAAAAATTTTTTTTACTTTTTAAAATCAATAAATTAAGTTTTATATTATAAATTTTTTTCAAAATTTTTGAAGATGTTTTTGTATTTTTTACAGAATTTTTTAAGTTACAAATGAATAGTAAAAAAAATTATGAATGAATAGTAATAGAGATGTAAAAAAAATTTAAAAAAAATGGAAAAACATTTTAAAAAATTCTGAAAAATATATATAAGATAAAAAATACTTAATTATTTTTAAAAAGTAAAAGAATTTTAAAAAAAAAACATAAAAAAGATAAAAAAAAAGAGGTGGGGGTGGTAGCTTAAAAATTTTTATATGAAAAATTCTTTGAAAGACAAAAGTGATGTTACTTTATTCTTTTGAAGAAGAAATATATATATATATATATATATATATATATGGAGAGCACTACGGTACAGCCCCATTTTTGGGCCTGTACCGTACAGCCAAGGTAAGGAAATAGTATTTTTTTAATTTTTCGGCTTAATTTTTTTTACTTTTTAACATTAATTAATTAGTATCTATGTCATATAATTTTTTAAAATTTTTTAGAATTTTTTCTAAATTTTTTTACATCTTTTATATACTATTCATTCATAATTTTTTAACACTATTCATTCATAAACAAAAAATATTTT
>JASKGM010049432.1:0-19493 GCA_034509205.1 Ceratonia siliqua
GATCAAATTAAAATACTGAGGTGGCTGGTTCATCTTTCAAGGAAAATTAAAATAATCAAAATTTAGCTAATTACGTCTTTATTCCACATTGTGTCACAAACAATTTTCTAGATACCAATATATCTTGTGGTTTCATTCAAATGGCCTAATCCTATGCATTTCATATGGTTCTTATAGTAGTCATTAAAAAAACTACTTCAACAAAGCCATTAATCATGGAAATGGTATAAAATAAACTTATGTATATTAGCTTCAGTTCCTTTTCTGAAGTCAAGTTCTTTTTTTCTCTAGTAATCCTTTTAATAATTAAAATTTAATCAAATCCAGATAAGTCAATTCTTGAATTTTAAATTTTGAAATCAAGTTAAATGAAATTTTCCAAAACTGTTTTGAAAAGATTTCTCAAATGGTCCCTTTTTTGTTTTGTTTCAAAAACTGTGTTTAAAAATTGTTTTAAAACTGTTTTCAAAAATGAAAAAACAAAAATATAATCAAACAATCCCAATTTTAGCATTCTTCTTACTTTTTCTCTGCCAGGCACATATTTTCTTTGGTAAGGGGTGGTGATGGAGATTTTGAGAAATGGCAGAAGATCGATGAAGAAAAGAGAAATGGAATAAAAATATATATTTAAAAATTAAAATTTGGAATGAAAAAGAAAATACACACAAATAAGAAACAAAAATAAAAAAATTCTTTCAAATAAGAAAAATGAGACTAACAATATACTTTGTTTTTAACTTCTTTAAAACGATGAGTTAACGTTTTATATATAATTTGCGGCGGTATGGAATTTCCATCGGCAATTGCTGTTGGTTATTCCCAAAATCTCAAAATTGACCCTAGCATAGAAGATTCACCATGCCACGAAAGAGCTTAGTTGAAATACATACCAAGAAAAATAAGAGAGAGAGGTGAGAAAGAAGATATAATTATTGGTAAAGATGATATTTTCATTTCAAATTTTATAATCAATTTTATATTTGAAATGTGAAATATTCGATAGTTTAAGTGTATGAATGGTTTGATATTAGTTCTGAATTAATTGTGATTTGGTACAATGATCTTTTTCTTTTTTTTATTATTATTATTTTTATACTTGAACAAAATTTAGTATTTACAGGGATCTTTTTCATTTTCTTTCTTTCCAAAATCAACTCCTTTCAGTCTTAGATCTTATGTATGTGACAAAACGTAATATAACAATATTCAAAATCTATCTAAATTTGTTCAATCACAAAATCCAATATCTGATTTTGATGAACAAATCATAAATTAAAAAGTGAAGAAGGAAGGGAAGCATTTAAAATTTATTTATCATGGTGCAAATTAGGAAATTAGATTAAATGTATTTATGATTTCTATTAAGATATAATTGGTACTTTAGTCTATTGACTTTTAAAAAAAATAAAAATAAAATAAAAGAATGACATATATAAATAACACAGAGTAACACATATAAGTATTAGATAGTGACATTTTATCAATCTCCTATCAGCCCTCTAAGAATGTTTTACTATAGATATAGATAAGCTACTTTCTTTTTTGTTTTAAAAAGATGTGCTTTTTTAATATTTTATATTTGTGTTTAGTCACTATAATTTTTTTTTAAATGATAGTGAAATAAGAAAAATAAAGAATTGAAACTTTTTTCAGTAAATTAGAATTAGAATCAAAGAATTTATATTTGTTTAAATAAAAATATTATCACTTAAATAAAAATATATATCAATATTATCTCAAGCATTAATAATATTGAATCTGCTTTTGTTACAATGCTTTTAAAAAAGTAAAAATTTTGCATGATCACCAAACAAACCTTTCAATTCTATGATAGGCTAGGTTGACTGGTTGAGATAGGCTGAGGCCAAACAAAATATTATTATTGAAGAAGATGAAAATGAAATGAATCCAACCAAATAAAATAAAATAAAATGGTCAATGATTCACGATTCTATTTTATTTACAATTTGATATGTTTGCTGTGATTTTGTATCATCATGGTGTCAAAACATGAGTGTCAGATGAAAGAAAAGAATATAAATGGGAACGAAATTTAATTAGTCAACAGATGCAAGAAGGATAGTTAAATACTGTATTATGAGGCTTATATTTGTAAATACGTGAAGCTGTGTGGAGGTAAGGGGATAAGGGAAGGAACATGGGTTTAGTAAACTTACTAGGCATCGCCATTATGAGAAGGATAGAATCAATATTTAAATAATAAATATTACATTATATTTAAACAATTTTACAACATTTGAGGGGCTACCCCCTAATAAAAATACATAATAAAAAACAAGGTTTGAATTTTCTTGAGTTCTTTCTACGAGGGAACAGCTTCAAGTTCAAATTCTTTTCCAGTCCATCTTCGCATTCGTTCTGTAGCTTGTTCCACCTGAAAATTCCAGATTTAGAAGCTCTCAAAGGGACAAAATAAAATACACACTATACTTGCATTTCCATCTACAATTATAGGCCTTTTCTTTTTCTTGCCATATTCACTTAAATTCAGATACATTCATCTCTACAATCTACGTCCAACATACTCATGCTCATACTCATACTCATACTCACCTCCTCATTCCAGTTAGTTTTATAGATAATACACAACAAGATAATTGTCTGCAACGTTGTCCCACATATCATGCCAATCCAAATACCCTACAATGAAAGCACTTTGCATAAGTAAAAATGGTAAAACAAAAAACAAAATGTTAGTATCATAAAGTTAACTTAGCAAATCCTGCATACCCTAGTAATATAAGAAATGTTAATTATATTTTTGGTTATCTAATTTGTAAAAATTATAATTTTTATTTTTTTAATTTCATCTTGAACAATATGATCTTCATAATTTTATCAAAATTATAGCTTTGGTCACTCATTTGACTTTTTATTTATTTTTTAATAGTTATTGTTAACGTGGATAATAAAAAATTATATAGTCACAAAAAACTTACTTGTCACCAAATAATTTTGACTTTTTAACTCCCACGTCATATTAGATGACACATCAAAACCCTATAATTTTTCATTTTCTCTTTCCTGTGGAAATTGAGAAGGCAAAATCATTTGGTGGGCAAGTAAATTTTTGGTGTCCACATGACTTTTTTGTTATTCACCTCAGTAATAATAATTAAAAAATAGATGAAAAATTAAATGAGGAACCAAATTAAAACTTTGATAAAACTAGGGGACCATATTATTCAGTATGAAATTATAGAGACCAAAAATATAATTTTAATAAATTATGAGGACTAAAAATGCAATTAAACATATAAAAAAGTGTAATTGTTATTTTTAATGTTTTAGTAATACTTTTTATATTAAGAAAAAAAGATATTCACACATATACTCATAAGTATGCTAAAATTCAAAACATTTATGACCTATCAAACATAAATAGATTTTTTTTTTAAGAGTAAAATTGGCTAGTTATTGAAATCTGAGTTTGTAGACCTCTACTCCAAAACCGTATTTGTAACCAAGAAGAAATCCAAGAGGCAGTCCAATGACGTAATAACAGAATAGGTTGATGAAAGCTACCAAAGCCTGCCAACCTCCTCCTACGGCTACACCTGCAACAAGACATCGCCATTACGTGATTTTCTTATTGTAGAAAGCTTAGATCATAACGGCCATGGGGATTCTCTTGCCTGATATCACTGGCTGAACACTATTTAGAAGCATGGTTGCACCAAGAAGGAATGCTAAATGAGAAACTGCCTTTTGCATCTCTACACTGTCAGTGAAGATGATAGCAAAATCATCTTTTGTAATCAAAATAATGGATGCACAGAAAATCCCGATCAACAGAGACTCAATCACTGTCACTATGACACAATATTTTGCAGCTCTTGGGTGTGCTGATCCAAGCTCATTGGAAACCCTTACACTGAGATTATTTTAAGAAAAATATTAATATTAGAGCAAGGGCGAATCAACAGAGAAAAAGGTGAAGAGAATTGAAGAACTTACCTTATAGCTGCATTAATCCCTATAAACAGCATGCCTTCCCACCCATTCAGATTCATGCTGAAACAGGACAAACAAAAACAAAATAATATCAAACTATACTCTTAATGATACTGTAACGTGAAAGTATGTACGATCTTACCAAATCGAAAGAGAGCCAACAGCAATAACTGGATTCTCAAGGTGTCCAGTGAGGACAATTATGGTCATGAAATACCAAATCTCCAAGCAAATCATAACTGCTGAGGCAACAGAGAGTTTGACAAAGGCCCAAAGATCCTTTAATGCTAACCATGATAGGCCTCTCCACCCTTCCTTGCACCAAACAACAACATAAACCACTTGAGCCAGAGCTATCCCCCAAGCTGATATGTCATAGGCTGCAGCAGCACCAGTTGTGCCCCAACCAAACACTTTAATAAACAGATAAAGAATCCCAATGTGTGCCAATAAGGCTATGAACCCAATCCATGCCAGAATTCCCACTTTGCTCTGTGCCTGTAAGTACGAGTGTTTAAAATCCATCTACATTGGTCTAGTTTGATTTTAATTAGTTTTTAATTAATTAAAATTAAAATCAACTGGACTGAAATTAAGAAAAAAGATTAAAAATACTAAAATCGACTAAACTAAATTAAACCTAACTAATCTTCAATTATTTAGTTTAGTTTGATTGAGTGGATTTAAATAAACTGAATATAAGCTCAGTTTTTTAAAATGTAAAAACTAACTAAATCAAACTGACCAACACTCTTACCTGTAAGAACTTTTGGGTAGGGAAGTTGACTGCTAAAGAGAACATTTGAGGGATTGTTTGGATTGTAAATGTCCCAGAAAGGGCTGCAATATCATGTTGTTGTCCAAGAAGTACTAGAATTGGCTTTGAGTATATGTAAAGTGGCAAGAGAAAAAAGCAAGTAGCAAACAAGATTATCCATGAGCGTTGCAGGTATACTCCAAGCATTTCCACTTGCCCAGCACCAAATGCTTGTCCACATAAAGTCTCAAGTGCACTTCCCATTCCAAGCTGCAAATTAAAGGCTTCTTCATTAAAAAAAATGTAACAGTAACTCAAAAGTTGTGTTTTTTTTTATAAAACATCATAATCCATATTATGTGATAAAAACCTTACGTAGATACAATATAAAAAAATATATGAATTAAGTCAATAATTAATGGATATATAAATATATCAATCATATTTTACAGTGAAATTTACTGAAATTCATGTTTATTGATAATTGATTTAATTTTTATATTTTTTATAAATTGGGTTTATCTAATCATTTATTGTTCAAGCCAAACATTTTTTGAGGTTGTGTAAATTCCATGTTTAAAAGAAAAAAAAGTTTGCATTTCATTCAAGAAATCTTGGGATGGAAAAAAGAAAAGAATCCAAAAGTTGATGATGGAAGCTAACCAAGAAGCCAAAAGAGAAGTTTGAGACGACAGAGAGAGAAATTGCCACTGAAGAGAGCTCCACATCTCCAAGGTGACCAACGAAGATATTGGTGAAGGAATTGATCCCATAATTGCAGAGTATATTGAAAGCAATAGGGCCTGCAATTGCCCAAAGCTTCGAGGTCTCCACAGAACACACATATTTTACGTCTGCGAAATCTTCTATTGCAGCGTAGTCTCCTGCATTGGTCTCAATTAGCCCTGCCGGAGCATGGTGGAGCTCCGCTGTTTCCAATGGCGGATGTGGTGACTCAGCAGAGGATGAGCTGCTTCCCTCCCCTGCTCTGAGTGCCACATTTTCTGTATTCCTCCCTATTTTTGCAGATTTCCTATGAAACCTCTTTGGCTTTCAGGTGTTAGATTGAACAAGTTTTTGAGAAAATTAGATAATCAATTTGTCTAGAAAAGATGGAAAAAGAAACAGAAATAGTTTGAAACCCAGAAGAAAATAGGTCTTTCTTAAAGCAATTTTCTTTTTTTTTTCTTTATTTTAATGAGTAATTTTTTATTTCTTTTCTTTGGTGAGAGAATTGTGGAGGATTTCACTGGCTAAAATTTAGCTTGGCCTTAGAATGGAATCGTTTAGACCAAGAGACAGATGACCAAGTCTTCCCTTTCCAAACCCCATTTCCGTTGTTTCTCTCAAGGAAAGTTAAGGTGGGATTTACTTTTCTTGAGTGAACAAGCCAGCTCAATGATCAAGTAGGGTGAATTTAACAAAACTTTGTTTTTATTGATGACAATTAGGATGAGTTGGAATATGGGTATTTCAGTATTTAACAAAAATATATATGTTCAAATAAAAAAATAAATGACAAAAATGGAGGTGACTAAAAATGTCAAAAGGCCAAGAAAAGACCATGATGGCTTTTAAAAAGGCATCCTTGTTATATATATTTCTTCAGAAAATGGAAAAGTAATAGAGGTAGAGGCAGCTCTAATTCTTGCAAAATTATGGGCCATACTTTGATTTTGTATATACTAACATATCATGAATCTTAATCATTTTATTATGTGCTATTTTCCATGGGTCCTCGCTTAGTTAGATATTTATACAAAAACACAATGCATCATTTTGTTTTTCAAGAACTAGCATATCATTCATTAAGCAGTCACTGTGTACCAACCTTGTTAAAATTTAAACAAGATTAGGGAGAAGAAAGAGCTTATAAGGCTAACAAAGGCTCACATTGTAAAATGTATCACTCAGTGTTACTCATTTGAATGGAAGCCGGGGAATTTACTCCTTCCAAGTTTCAACATCATAATTTCAAGTAACCAAAATTTCTCCAACAAAGGCAGCCACTTTACATATTCACTCTTTCCTTTTCACCCCCTCTTACTTAGAGAAAAAAGAGGAATGCTATTTACACAAATTTTATTAATAAATTGTGCATAAATTAATGAGATAGCTATATTTGAATTTGACATAAAAAAGTTTAAGTGAAATTACTTAAATTTATATGTAGCCACATCAATAGTTTATACACAACGTATGAATGAAATTTATATAAATAACATTACTCGAGAGAAAATGGGATAAATTATTTTTTAGAAAAATAAATTACAATGCAATAAACTTGTTAGTACCAGAACTTAATTTGTCATCTTACATTAACATTGACATCCACTAGGGAAGAAGCATTCCCTATGATGATTTTGAACCAGCAGTTTACATCTCCACATTGCCACCAGATAAGCTGCTTCTGGTGTATTCCCCATTGCTGGAATCATCAGCCTTGATCCCATGAAAGGACTCCCCAGAAATCAATGCTTGTAGCAATTTAGGCAGTGGAGGAACACTCACTTGCACTAAACCCTCCAACATCTTCACCACCATCCCCATGGAAGGTCTCATTCCTTCATCATCCTGAATGCACCAAATTGCCACCAATGCAACCCTCTCAGCCTCCTCAGTTTTATATGCATTTCCAAGCTTCTTATCAACCACAGCAGCCACATTGCCTTCAATTATCTGCCGTGCTGCCCATGGAGGAAAGAACCACTTATCCCCTGCCTCACAGCCACTCTCTCGGCCACCACCACCAGCAGATGGCGGTGGCACCTCCACATTCCGGCGACCACCAATTAGTTCTAACAATGTCATTCCATAGCTGTAAACATCAGCTTTTGTGGTGATAGCCACACCAGAAATCCACTCTGGTGCTACATAGCCCCAAGTTCCCCTCAAGGTTGCCAACACCCTACTAAAGTCCCTTCCTATGAGCTTTGCTAGTCCAAAATCTGAAACTTTTGCAGTGAAATCATTATCCAAAAGGATGTTCTCTGGTTTGATATCACAGTGAATGATGCAGTCTCTACATTCCTCGTGTAAATATGCAATGCCTTTAGCTGTTCCAACTGCTACTCGGAACCTAACATCCCATATCAAACTAGGCCCCTCTTTGTGTAGATAAGTACTGAGAGCACCATTTGGCATGTACTCATAAACCAAAAGTCTGTGAGAATTTTCTGAGCAAAACCCTCTTAGTCTCACAAGATTAACATGTTGAATGTTCCCAATCGTGCACACTTCTGCCCTGAACTCTTTCTCTCCACCTCCTGGCCTCTCCAAACGTTTCACGGCAACAAGGGTAGAATCTGGTAGTTCTCCTTGAAACACAGTCCCAAACCCACCATGCCCAACTTTCTCTGAAAAGCCCCGAGTCACCAATTGAAGATCTTTGTAGGAAAATAACTTCAAATTCAATACAGATATCAACCCATCTTCCTCCAATTTCTCCTTCTGCATTCTCTTGAGCAACATCAACAATGTCACCACTAGTACTCCCAAAACTGCAATTGACCCAATAATGGCACCAGTCAAAACTACATGATTCAATCCCTTCTTCACAGATCCTCCTCTCTGTACCCTTACATACAAAACATCCTCGGCAGAGCTCTCAGAAGTTGAATTTTTAAGATTCAAAAGAGTCCCAAGAAATTTCTTGCATAAACTAGTGCTTTCATGGAAAGATAAACCAACACAATCACAAGAATCCAAACAAACATTCTCACAAGCGCTTCGAGACTTACCTGGAAAAGATTGGACATTAGCTCCCTCGAAGCTCACAGTGCCTACATCTTCAAATCGATCACTTCTATCGCAAATTTTATCACTTTCACGAAGACAACCACCAGGATAGTCACCAGAAGCCCATTTACCATCATCTACTGGTTTGAAACCAGAGAGACAGTCACATGGCTTCAATGGTTCACCATTGCAGAGACCGAAACTCCCACACAGTCCATGAACCAGACAAACATTATCCGGCCGTGACCAGAACATGTTCCAGCTCCCTGTCTGCCTCGACCATGTATATTGTCGAACCTGCCCATAAGATTCCACCCTGAACAACGTAGGTGATCTCAGCCCGTCATCCAACGGTTTCTCCGAGAACCCAAATGACGCAGTAGGGGTGCATGGGTCGACGAAATGGAAGAGATAAATGTATGGTACCGTCATCTCCGGCACATTCAGGAATACCTCGCCGGTCCAATTTCCGGTGCTCCAATAGGATTTGCTGTTGTTGAAGACAAGCTCGAACTCGCCATAATCCGGTGGTTTCAGCCGCAGAGAATAGAAACCCGGAGAAGGGTCCGTTTTGCTCCGCCAGGAGACCAACGACCGATCCCGGGTCAGGTTCATACCTGGCAACCATGAATCTGAAGGATAATCGAAGCTCTGCCATGAAACAGAACCTTCGGGTGTAAGCAAAACTAAATTCCCATTTTCCAAAAGCTTCAACTCCTTTGTTGAAGTCTCAGTGTGCGTACTCAGCCAAAGAGTCGAATTTGACGAATCTTTCACAGCTAAACGGCCCGCTTCTGTGATTTCCAGCGTCGATTCATTGAGATTTTTACTGGGTTTTTCTCGATTAGCTACCCAGACGAAAGTTGGAGTTGAGACCGATGCATACCGAATTGCCAAGTACCAGTTGGGTTCTTCGCCATTGAAGTTGAAAAACCCAAGCTCGAAGGTTTGATTCTCACTCAGAATCGTCTGGTTTCCTCTTATTAGAACTGGGTTCGATTCCAGCTTCTTGCCTCTGCGTGAAGCAGTTTCAGTCCCAATGATTAAAGAGCTTGGGTACATTGGCCTATGCTTAGTTTGGATAAGAGTTGGGTTAACTGGGAGTGTTCTTCTAGCAGTGGCAATGAATTTTGACGGAATGGACATTTGAAAACTGGGTTTCTGTGACCAGTTGCGAGGTTTTTGAATGCCATGAGAAGCATAAATGGCTACGTTTGCTTCAAATACAGAAGCAGAAACAGCATGAGGGTGGGTCACCATTGCAAGGGATAGAAAGAAAGCGATGGGTATCAAGGAAGAAGGAGTTGGAAATCGAGACATTTTTGCGGGGTTTCTTCAGCACCGTTTGGTCTCAAAGAAAGCATTTTCCTGCAAAATGATACATGGTTTAGCTTGATGTTTCACGGCAGGGGGAAGGCCTCCGAGAGTAGAGGGGAGAGAGAGAGAGAGAGATCAGAAGAAACTGCCCGACTGCCCCTGTAAAAGCTGCCATTAACGGACGTTACCAAAATGGCAAACTCTTAAAATTAAAACTCTTTATCATTATGGCAAGGTTGTTTTTTGCCATATATTCTTGATAGTTTACTTAATTAATAATATATGAATTATTATTAAGAAAAAAATTGTACATACAAATTAATCATAAAAAAATTAGAGTTAATCTTATTCAACATTTTTAGAAGGATTGTATTTAAAACAGTGTCGGATGAAATTCAATATTTTCCTTAGATACTATTATGGCATTATCTTAAACACAATATTAAAAAATAAATTTCATATAATATCATTATAAAATATAATATTATATATAAGATATGTAAATATACCAAAAAAATAATTAAACCATGAATTTTATAATTCTATACTTCATCATGTGAAAATTTTTGACACCCATGATCATGAAATTAGATAATCCTCTCTCTAATCATAAGAAAAGCTAGCCTCTTTTTTGCTTAATAAAAAATTTTATTTCCCCCTAATTTGTCATTTACTATATTTCTCATAAAATAGAATTCACTATAAACCTTATATATGATAAATTTTCACAATAAAATTTTGTTATACATAATAAAAAATATAACTTTCAATATTTTTAAATAAAATTTGTTTAAAAATTTATCATATAAAATTTATAATAAATTCGAATTTATGAAATCTCATCACTCATGTAACTTAATCATTATTTAATAAATAATAATCAATACTCCCAATGAGCCAAAATAATAATAATAAAAACAATAATCAATATTATCAATGAGCTAAATGTATAAAAACAAATAAAGATAATCAACACTTCTTTGATGATTGTAACTATAATAACTTGATATGATATCTCTTTTAATTTGATTGAGATGATTTATTACAAACACATATTGATTAAAAGGATAATCTTCAATTGATATATATATATATATATATATATAGTTTGCAGTGTTTAACCCGTCAAAATGTTAAAGATAAATAAATGGTGTTATTTTTACACAACTAAATTTCACTCGAATTTCACTTTCTTTCCATATATAATGTTTCTTTATAGAATGTTACTTATATTAATTAATTTTATTAATCTTCCTTATTTACGGGATATTGTTGACCTAAATTTTGATGAAGATAAAAATACAAAATATAAAAAAAAGTCAAATTAATTTATTTGTGTAAATTTTGCCTAAATAGAAAAAAGAGAAACTGAGCCAAAAGAAGACAAAATAAATGAAGATCACAACAAAATAAAAATTCATTTTGTCTGAATGTGTTACAACTGTGAAGCAATATACAAGTGAAAATATCAAGATACAATTAATGCTATTTAGACAAGCTTTGCTGAAGCAATATGGATCACTCATCTCAATTCCAATTTGAAAATTAATTCAAAAAGAGAAAAATGGAGCATGCATAAGAAGTTACAAAGAAGCATCAAGTGGAAGATTTCATTAAAAGAGGAAGTCTCAGCCAGCAAGGAGATCTTACACCATCATTGAAAGAATGAAGCATAAGGAAAATTTGCAAGAGTGAAGGAAGAAATTATCAAGATTAGCTATGCTATCCGAAAAAGGAAGGGAAATCAGAGTGAAAGAAGACAAGATAAAAATAAAATCATTTTCCTTCCAAATCTAGTTTGAAGAAATAAATATGGAGGAGCCAAAAAGCCCTACAGATGAAGGAGGTAGTAACGGATAGTTTTCTGAAGATTCTTGAAGCTAATGAAAGTTGTATGGAAGTTGTGTAAACATTTATGTGAGAATATCTAGCTAAATAAATATAGTTATTATTTTTTCGTGTGTGAGTGTATGAAAAAAAACCAGAGTGTAGTGATCATAAAAAAATATTTTCTATCTACTCTAAAAGAGAGTCACCTCTTCCATATCAAATTTCTAGTTTTTGTAGTTCGTGATAAGTTTAGAAACCATTCTGTTTTTAGTTAACAGTCAAAATCATTTATTACTGGTGAACAAAAAAAAACTAAGGTATAAATGTTGTTTAATTAGTGGTGAAAATTTCCTTGAAAGTCAAGGGAACTAGACATATATATCACATTAAGGCTGAATTAAGATAAACTCTTTATATTCTTCCTTATCCCTTATATTTTCTTAAGTTTTAATTTCTGATTCAATAAAAACTATTTTGAGGTACCTCAAAATTTGTTAGCTATCTCAATAATTTCAAAGGACCTTAAATAATTAAATGTTATTTCAAGTATTTTTTTATAAAATTTCAAAAAAAAATTTTTATTTACTTAGTACTAATTTGCTACTTCCTTCTGAAGATATTATAATATTACTATTTAAATAAAATAACAAACATGAAAAAACAAGGAAAAGACACAAATTTTAGAAAAAATATATAAATATTTCAAAAAATTTTAAAAATATATAATATAAAAAATAATCTATTAATATTAAAAAAAAAAAGTGAAATGTGTGTGCCCTACAAACCTAAAATTGGAACTGTAGGCGAGCATAGCAACAATTGTGAAGCATCCAAATCTCTGAAGACTGGGACATATTCTCCATTTTTGTACATGCTCACATAAATTATGGAAGAATGAGCCCCACAGCTAGCTGCTATGAAGCTTTTTAGAACTCAAATATTGAATCACACAATGTTTTCAGATAAATTTTTATATATGTACCATATTATCAATATAATACTAATAAATATTAATCAAGTTAAATTTAAATGAAATAGAATAAATCTTACTTATTCATAAAAAATAAATAAATCTTACAACTTTTAGTAACATTAATCACAAAGTGAAAGTTTTCATAATGCATTGAATAAATCTTTTATTTTTTAAAAATTATTATTTACACTACTCTAAAATTACAACTACACACATAAAATCAATAACATTATTATTTTTAAAATTATGTGATTTTGGTTAGAGTGAATTGACTAGTTCATTCCTGAGTTATATATTAATTTAATTTTTAAAATATTTTTTGCATCACTATAATATTTGGTTCATAAAATTTGTCTTCATTAAGTATTTTTTTCACTTCGTTTTATTAAAACTATGAGAATGTTATTGTCAAAATAATTTTATTTTTGTCAAAAATTTATTGTATGTGGAAGTTATGTATAATTGTTATGAGAATGTTGTGTAAGTCTACTTGCACACTCGTTTTGCTTTTGTTTTTTGAGTGAATTATAATATACTTCCCTTAGGATTTAATGAAACTAAAATTACCTCCTTTCTTTTTAATTTTGAATTACAAATGTCAAGCTTTAAATATTTACATAAAAAAAATTATTTTCTTAAGTTTGAAAAATTATATTTTGTATTATGATTCTTCTCTTATAAAAGTTTTTTTATTAAAATACTATATTTAAAAAAGAAAGTCAAATTTTTAAAAATATCATATTATATCATTTATAATTTTTTTTAAAATAAATAATATTTGTATATTAAATTTAAAATTTAAAATATAAAATTTTATATTTTAAATATTTTAATAGTATTTAAAATATCTTAATAGTTAAAGAAATCATTATAGTCATAATGAACCATTTTGTTCCAAAGTTTTGCCCTCAATGCCATTATTAGGACATAATGGTCCCAACTTACAATGATAACCTTTGTTGAAAAAAAAATGGGGAGGAAGACAAATTCGGATTCCTAATGCTTCTCAATCAATTCTAATCTGATTAATTATGAAAACATAATCATGAAGTTTAATTTTGGCAACTGCTACTCTTCTCTGTTCCTCTTCTTCTTGCCCAATAAAAGAAACACACTTTCCTAGGCCTCAAGATTTAAATCCTTCCTTTCTATCACTGTTCTAAATGGACAGAAGTGTGGTAAAATTGTTTAGGTATTTTTATCATATTTTTTTAATTTACTGATTAATAAATGATATAGGCAATAATTTTTTTTCTTAATTAACGTAAGTATTTTTATATACTATATATAAATATACATCTAACTAATTAATTAAAAATTTTGATAGCAAATATTTATTACTTTAAGTAGTTTTAGTATTATATATATATATATATATATATATATTTGTTTATTAAATATATTAAGTTTTAAAATATTTAAAGCAAAACATATGAACATTTTATTTTATTAAAAAAATTATAAGAATATCATATTTCTAAATTACTAAATTACATTTAATTCTCCTAAAAGTTGTAACCCTTTCTAATTTTAATTTATACAAAAACTTTTTCTCTATTAACAAAGTTAGATCATCAAAAAGTCAAGTTAATACTTTTAAAAATCTTATAATAAAAAATTAATATAAGTATTTTAAAACTAGAGGGTATGTAAATATAAGTTTTATAAACTTGAAGAAAAGTTTTAATATAAATTGAAACTAAAAAAGATGTTAACATATATTTTTAAAACTTGATAGAAAGTTACTATAATTTACTCTTATAAAATATTTTAATATTTTTCATAAAAATGTTGATGGAGATTCACTTGAAAGAATAATACACCTCTCACAAAAATTAGTTTTCACAAATCTCATAAATAAATTTTATATTATCATGAAAAATGTATTGTAATAAATTGATGAAATAACATGAATAGTTAAGATGAATTGTTTGTGAAATATGTGGAGAATTTTATTTGAGTGATACTTCTCAACCTAAAATGCCCTGAAATTTTGTTTGTGAAATAACATCATCCCACCTGAAATGCTCTCCTTACATAAACATAAACACTTCGAGGAGACATTGTAAAGGCACATGTAAGGTGAGGGGAGGATTTCTCTTGAGGTGATTTTGGTCTGAGTGTTTCATGTTTTTATTTTTATTAAAAACATTAATAAAGCACCCGATGTATGTTTATAATATAAAAATAATAAAAAGTTATTTATAGTATTTTTTATTAAAAATTTTAAAAATTAAAAATAAATTTTAAAAACACGGTGACTATATTATAATTATGTTGAAAAAAATAAAAAATATGATGACAATTTAATAAATAATAAAAAAAGTAAGAACCCCGAGGTCTTCCTTTGCAACTCGCTCTATGCTCGGCTTCTCCATATTGGTCTCGTGGCTGCAACTTGTTTTATGCAGTTTCTTGCTTTAAATTTGAGACTTGTTCTGTTTGAGGTTTGTTTGTTCAAGACCTGGTGAGCCTTGTTCATAGATTGATTTCGAGTGAGGAGATTTGTAGAAATGATAAAAGGCTTACCACATATTTCTACTTTGTGATTAGAGTATCTGATATTAGGTGCAAGTCGCCTGCAAAACTTTGCCATAAGCCTTCTTTTCTATTCACAAAAATTATTTTTTTACAAATCTCATAAATGCATTTTATATTATCATAAAATATATTGTAATAAATTGATGAAATAACATGAATAGTCAAAATAAAGTGTTTGTGAAATCTGAGGAATTTCCATTTGTGAATAATATTTCTCGACCTAAAATGCTCTCAAATTTTGTTTCTGAAAGTAATGTGATCCCACCTATACATAAACACTCCGAGGAGACATTATGAGACACGTGAGGTCAGGCGACGATTTCTCTTATCCTTTTGAAAACTGTCACAATTCATCCCCCGTCACCAACTCGAGAAATTTTAAAAGAAAACAAAAGTATACTTGGTCACTGCACATACAATAAAGCACTGCAAACAGAGAATCTCCACCAGACTATATACAGTGAAAATGCAGATAAGACATGATTTACAAGATCAAAATGCATTCCCCCCCACCCCACAAAAAATTAGCAACGGCATCATCGAAAAATATTGAGAAATTTGTACAAGGAAAAGGAGAGAAACAAGTCAGAGCAAGGAAATAGCCATAATTGAACATGAATTTCTGCCTCTAGAGAAATTGCAGCATTCTTTCACTGATAGACAAATTCCCATATGAAGAAAGAAACAGGCAATATGCTGTAGCATTCTATCAAACCCCATTCTTCTTCTCGTAAATACCCAGTGATGGAGCAACTAAAACAATGATGTTATAAATGCACGGCAAACTGAATGAATCCGTAGCTTTCTTCATCTATTATCCATGCATTTAGCAAGCTTTGATTTTAAAACAGAACCTAATTCAGTGTCTGGTCAAATATCATCTCCTGTAACATCAGAGGAAAAAAAATATTAGTACACCATGACTAATGAATAAAATTAAAACTCTTAGATAGAGATTTTATGGTCAACAACTTGAATTTATACAGTCAGCAATAGCCAAAATTTCAACATCTAGCTAAAATTGCTGGAAAAGATTTACCCCCAAAAGGGGGGGGGGGGGAGCAATTGTTTCTCCCCTCCTCTTCTTCCTTCTTTTAACCCTTATATCTAGTGAGTAGTGAACAACTCCCAATAAAAGTGCAGTAAGCATGACTATTTCAAAGGAATTAAGCCTAAGAGGACCCACTCTCCTTTTCATATTATAGCTTAGGGAATTACTGTAAAAGGCAAACCTGATCACATATAGGACAGGAGTCGCTTCTTTCCATCCACTCAAGAATGCATGATAGGTGAAAGTGGTGTTCACACTTTGTCAGACTTCTGGGATTCTCATCATCATATTCTGCATGACAAACAAAAAATGGTTAAATAATTGTTTTCGGCAGTTAAAACTAGAGAGAGCCAATTGGTCCTGATCCTCTCAACTGGAAGAAGGAAAAGCTAACACAAAGTAAAAGAATTTCAGTCGCATAGGCATTTGCACCTTCAAGACAAATTGGACAGACTTCCTCTTCTTCTGTCATTAATGCATGAGATTCATTTGATTTTGATAATTCTATCTTCTTCGAAGATAAAAATGCAGAATTATCTTGGGCTTTGCAATCTGATTCTTCAAGATCTTCACATGTAATTAAAGTTTCAAAACTACTACCACTAACTGTTTCTCTTCCAGATTCGGAATCTTTTGATACTGGACATCCCAAAACCATATCATATGGCAAAGGTGCAGGAGGGGGCTGGTAAGTATCAGGTGTGGATGTTTCCAGGTTCAAACCTGCCAGCAACCCAGCAGTGAGTGAAGCAACAGTACCATCATTAGAGGTTAATGACTCATGCTCTTCCAAAATTGGTGGGCACTGCAGACAAGTTTTTTAGATTGCAAATAAAATGTTAATAACAATCTCACATTAAATATTATTTAGAAACGTATTATCATTCTAAAAGCACTTGAATTGAAGAAAAGAATCTATATAACATACAACTCAGCCCCTTTCTCTTTTGACACCCTCTGCAGACCATGCATGCACCGTGCATGTTTCTTTTGAGGGGGAGGGGAGGTGCAGCAGAGTTTCTTTACTTTAAAATTTAAACAGAACATGGCACTTTGGTAGGTAATATAAATTGTGTAGCATAATCACAACCCTTAAAGGAACCTTAATGCAATGCAACAAAGCGATGAAGTACATTTTCTGTTGAAAGTGAGTATGTCATTTATTACAGTTCCACCTCCAAATGTGCTGGACAAAAGCACGTATTTTGGGATTTGATACATAAATTACATCTATTTTTTCAGAAAACCATAAAATTTCACAGCTTAATTCAATAACCATTTTATGGCATTCCAATTTTTTAAGTTTTAGAATAATTATGTTCACTTTGAAATTTCATAGATCTTTTAATTTATAATGTAAAAATAGTGCAGCAAAGGTCACATCTTGTTAACATGGTGTGTCCCCCCAACAACAACCATTTTGAGGACTGTTGAGTTTTATCAGCAAGTAACCTATGGTATAGTTTGAATTTTCCTTTGAAATGCTATGCTTCAGTCAGCATTCCTAATGCCTACAACTTCAAGCATAGATGAGATGAGTATATTGGGGGTAAAAACTAAGATTGCCGGAGTAATGGATTCACTTTATTAAATTTTAGCCATTACTCCCTTGACTTTATTATTTCAAATTTTCAATCAACTCCCACTTGCTACTGTTGAAGCTTCAATGTTCATTGACTTTGTTCCTTACATCACGCTTCATGGACTATAAATTTTCCTTGGAGTTTGTGAATGAGAGTGATTGATAGGTACTGTTTCTTTCAAATGTAACTCAAGAAAAAAAGATTTGTGTAAAAAATGGAGAACAAGTGAGAGTATTCTTAGTTGATCTGTCTGTTTATTGTTTTATGGTAAGGAGGCTCAGATAAGTAATCTTTGTGATTTGATACAGCCTTAGCAAACTTACACTTTGGTGAAACTTATTCATCAAAATGAGGGAGAGGTAGAGGGAGAGCAGATGATTTAGAGCTCTTTTTTTTTTTTTTTTTGGGTTTCTTAAACAGGACATTTCTTTTTCTTTTTTTATCGGGTGTAAAAGGGATAAGGAAATCAGGGAGAAGATAATATTGATAAGAAATTTGGTATCACTCAAAATCAATATATGCACTTTTTGACAATATGATACCAATATCATTCATAACTGAAAGCGTTATCACAAACATATTTGGCGGCTGACACAATTATCAGCTACCAAATGTGATACATATGCTCCAAAGAAGGTAAGAGAGGATTGAAGATTACTAACATAGTAATACACTGGTGTTCCATGCAGATGAGGTTTTCTGGCAGAACAGCAGCAACCTCCCATTTTCCAGCAGTGTAGTTGTTTCTGTTATTTTACCAACCAGTGATAGTCTCATTCCTTCCAGTTATTTTGCACCAACATAAGATCATAGGCCACCAAGCTTTATGCATCTATTTTCCTACAACAAGTCTGAGGATAGTATTTACAATTAATTCACATAAAGAAGATAAGAAATGAAAATATGTTTCATGAAGCAATGATATCAACGGCAACTTGATATCATGCAAACAAACACAAAATACTGAGTAATTACAAACATAGCTTGCCAAAAAATATTTGGTTATGAGCAGTCAAGCCCTTAATTATGAGAACATTTTCAGAGAGCAACTCGTATTAACAAACAAAAATCCCTTACAAAGAAATACCACTCACCATTGTAGGTTGGTTTTAAATTAAGTAGCACATGAGCCAATCAAATGACTTCTGTCAATTATTTTCTCAAGTCCATAACAAAGGCATTTAGACTATACAGATGCAATGCTTTAACCACACAACTTTATGTCTATTCAGCCGAAATTATTAAAAATCCCAGTAATATATTACTACAATTATCATATAAATTCCAACAAAAGTTCAACTTTAAAAAGAACGAACAATCCACACAATCAATAATATCAACCAATAAAAGGAAGAAAAGAAACAGAGAAACCATCAAACCATCAGAACCGGATTCATCGTCAAACACAGAAGAACAGAGCTAACACCTTGACCCATAAAACCCAAGAGACCAAAAATAATAACTCGTTATATAAAGAAAGAAATGGGTCGAACGCGAAAACCAATCAATCAAATTCACTTTCGAATTTCTCAGCATAAACCCAAATGGAAAGGTGAGTCCCAGTGGAAGAGGGTGCAAAAATTACAAGTAAAATAAGAAAAACCAATTACCACTCCATAAAATTTTGAAAGCAATTTTGAAAGCCAAGGAATGGTGAATGAACCTTGGGGGGGGGGGGGGGGGGGGGGGGGGGGGGGGGGGGGGGGGGGGGGGGGGGGGGGGGGG
>JASKGM010049463.1:0-11154 GCA_034509205.1 Ceratonia siliqua
TATTTCAGGGGAAACTCTGCCAAAATTTCTAATAAATTATGGACTTAGAATTTATTTTATGAAAGTGTGTTTTAGTTTTGTTATTTATTTATAAATGAATTTCAATGATGTTATCTGCATTGGCATTTGAGGCTGGTAGATAATTACCTGAAGGGTAATTCTCTACGCCGGTCACGTGTCCTAAATTGGGGCGTGACAAAAAATGTCTATTATTCTCAAGAATCTACGAGACCAACCAAACACAATTTTTACATTCCTGGGAACAAGATTCCTAGAAACCATGACTCCCAAGAATCATGTTTCCTAGGAGAAAAATTTTTTCCTGTACCAAACGTCCCCCAAGGGTTAAAAAATCTTGTCTACCCCTTACTTGCTCTATTCATACCTCATATGGCGATTATCGAAAAAATATCCTCCATACATAAGGGGATCTAAATCTCAATACAATAGAAGTGAGGGTTTAAATTCCTAATATTAAAGTCATATAATATTTAATATTTAAAAAATGTGCATTCTAAGTTATAACCCCATTTTAGGACTGTAACTTAAGGGGGAAAGTGCCTTTTTTGTATTTTTTGTCTTAATTTTTTTTATTTTTTAATATTAATTAATTAATTTCTATTTCATATATTTTTTTGAGAATTTTTTGAAATATTTTAAAATATTTTTTGAATTTTTTACTTATGTATGAATAGTATAAAAAAATTATGAGTGAATATTTTTAAAAAATTCAAAAATATTTTAAAAAATTCTCAAAAATAATATATGATATAAAAAATAATTAATTAATATTAAAGAATACAAAAAATTAAGCTAAAAAATACAAAAAATAACAAATAGATACCTCCTAAATTATCAATAGAGCTTAAGTTATCATACAATTCCAAAATAGAGCTATAGGTTAGTAAGCTCCTTTAAAAAATCCTTTGAAAAAACTACTTAAATTATTATTGCTCAGACATTTTCATTATTAAATATTACATAAATTTATTACCTATATAATGGTTTTGAACAGGAGTGTTTGGTAATTGGTGGGGAGATTCCTGATTAATCTTACATGAATTAATTATTATATTCGTAAGTAGTTAATGAAAATATGTGTAGAAATGCTTTTTTAAGAAATGCTTATTTCGTAAAATTATTTTTTATAAATTTTTTTATCTCTCTTATATTATCCCATGTTGATTGACAAAAAAATGTTTTTATGAATTTTATGAGTAATAAATTTCTTTAAATAGTCAATATTTTAAAATCTATTTTCATTGCAGGGAAATTCTCAACTAGTATTTGACTCCGAAGGAAAATGTTTAGAAAAATTATTATGAAGACCAGGTTTATAATTTTTTTATAAATTAAAATAATTATAAATAAATATATAAATATCCATGTTTTGTCTCGAACACTTTACATGCATGTAATGCCTCTCAAATTAATTTTTTTCATAAATATTTAAATTTATAAGTTTTAGACTTAGAAAATTAGAAAAAATTTAATTATTTTTATAAAATAAGTCTGAATTAATTACAGTTTGAACTATATAGACTGAAACCACACAAAAAAATTTGAGAAAATTAAAAGCCATTATATCTATTTGAACTAAACTAATTATTAATAGTTTAAATTGACTTAGTTTGGTTTATTATTTTACATAAACTGACGAGATGTATTATTTTAAATACAAAAAATGTCGAAACTGACTCCCTATTTACATGTGATTGGTGAGTAGTGTGGGGTATAAGAGTTTGAAAAGGAAAATATTATTTGTACAACTCTTTTTATTATTTTTTTATATTTTCATCTTTTATAATTAAAATATTATAAAATAATAATAATAATAAATTATATATAATAATAATATAATATATATAAAAAGATGTATAAGAATGATGTAAAAATATAATATATAAATAATATTATTTATTTTATTTGTAAATTATGGGGTTTGGACTCGACTAGAATAATATTATTTGTATATTATATTTTTTATATTTGTTTATATTTCACGTTTAATTATTAATATATTATATTATTATATATCATATATTTTTATCATTATTTTTATAATATATCAATAATTAAAACTCAATGTGTAAGATAGATATAAAAAAATTATGTACAAATAACATCAATTAAATTGAGTTGGGCTTTGGAAATGGGATATACAAGGTGGAGGGATTTGGATCCTCTCATGTACATGAGAATATCATTTTTCCTATGAACCGTTAGATAGGGCACAGGCAAGGGCAAGTAGGATGGGAAGGGAGCAGGTAAGGCTTCTCAATCCTTGGATCTAACATAATTCTCTCATATACATAAGGAGATCCAAATCCCAAGGTGAAGTTAGGGCGCAAGTCTCAAATTTTGGTTTCCTGCTTGAATATGGGAAAGGTAGTCATGGTGTAGAGTTATCAAGTTTGATTAATTCTATTCATTTTCACTTACAATGTGTTTGGAAAGACGAGAATTAATAGAATCTATATATATTAAAAAGACAACAATCATATATTCTAACTATTTACATGTATCTTTTTCGTATTCATTCTTGCATTTCATATTTTTTTACATCTCACAACATTTCTTCCTTAATTAATGTCATGTGTTTCTTCAAACTAAGGCCCTATTTGTTTGGGCTTATTCTGAAAATAAGTTATTTTTTCGAAAAATAATACATTCTGATAAAAAAATATATCTGTTTGTTTGGGCTTATAGAAAACGGATAAGTTAATAAAAATGGAAAAAAAACCTCTTATAAGGAAAAGTTAAAATTTTTAACTTTTGCTGATAAGGAGAAAAATAAGAAGAGAGAGAAACCTTCATTTATAAAATTGTTCACCATATTTCAAAAGCCCTTCTAAATTATTGCATCCAAACATAAAGCAACATTTCCTTAAAAAAAAAGTCATTCTTCTTGTAGGAGAAGGAGAAAATGCATTCTCTAATAAGCCCAAACAAACAGTTCCTAACTTTAATATGAAAAAGGAAATTGGGAATTAATGCCCTATTTGTTTAGACTAATTCTGAGAATAAGTTAATTCTTTTAAAAAAATAATATATTCTGATAAAAATATACTTATTTATTTGGACTTATAGAAAAAGAATAAGTTAATGAAAATAGAGAAAACTTTCTATAAGGAGAAGTTAAAAATGATAAGGAGAAAATTAAAAATGAGAGAAATTTTCATCTCCAAAATTGTTCATCATTCTCCAAAAGTCATTCTCAATTATTGCATCCAAATACAAAATAACTTCTTTTTTAAAAAAATTCATTCCTCCTGCAGGAGAAGGAAAAAAAGGCATTATCTGATAATCTCAACAAATAGGCCCTAAGCAAAGAAAATTAGCAAAAAATCAACTTTAATATGAAAAAGGAAAAGGATTATCTATAAATATGAAAAAACATTAATATGGCATATCATCTCATTGATATGGAAAAACACTTAAAAGAAACAATATTAATATGGTAAAAAAACTTTAGGATGTTTAATAGGTAAAAGATGTAGGGAAATCACTTTTGAATTATCATATGTAATATTATTTAATTAATTGGGGAAATCTTCCAGTTGATCAATTTAATTTAAATAAAATAATTATTAACTTTTGAATTATCATATGTAATATTATTTAATTAATTGGGGAAATCTTCCAATTGAACAATTCAATTTAAATAAAATAATTATTAATGGCTATCAGATGAGATCATATGAACCGATTCTCCCAACATTCAACAAATCGAATTCAAACTTAACACTTTGTATAAAAAGAATGGAGCAGAGAAAATTGGCAGAAAACCAACTTTAATATGGAAAACCATTAAATATGAAAAAACATTAATATGGTATATCATATCATTGATATGGAAAAACATTCATATGGAAAACAATTTCTAGGACGTTTAATAAAAAAAATAGATGACTATGATTAAAAGAGTCATTAAACACATGTGCCAGTTATGTGCCAATATTTTTCCATCTCCCACGCACAACCAAAGGCATCTTCCACTCTTTCGTCTTCCTATTAGCTCCATCAATCTCCATCGCACCAATATATGCCTGAAACCCCTACTACAATACTTATCATCTAAGAAAAAACTAACAAAAAGTTGTCGTTTTCCTCTACTTAATTAGGTCAACATCAAATGCCATTCCAAACAATGAGAGACACTTAAAAAGATCTAAATATGGAATTACTCTTCTTAAATTTGTTCCATTTTTGTTTGAAAAGACAAATTTCACCCGAATCATGCCCCATGTGATGCCAAAAGATGCCATTGGATAATAACTATAGATGCAATGGAGCTAACAGGAAGATGAAGGAGTGGAAGACGGTGGACTAGCTGCTCGTAAGAGAAGAATATGTGCATGGGAGATGAAAAAATGTTAGCACATGCCTAGCACATGTGTGTTAAATGACTCTTTTAGTTCGAACCATCCATTTTGATCCAACGGTCATAAATAAAACTTCTCATCTCTCATAAATTTGTGAATGCACACGCAATGCACTAGCATGCATGCCTAATGCACACATGTTTACACATAGTTATAGGATTTGGACTGGCTCAACTGGTTTAATTTTAACAATTAGATCATTTTAATAATTGAACCAAATTAACCGTCAAATCATAAACCTAAAGTAATTAAACCAAAATAGACAATATTCTAAGACAACAACCATGCATCCTAACTATTTACAGGTGTCTTTCCGTATTCATTCTTGCCTCTCATATTTTTTTGACATCTGGCAACATTTCTTTCTTAAGTAATGTCACGTGTCTCTTTAAACTAACTTTAATATATAAAAGGAAATTGGGAATGAAGCAGAGAAAATTGGCATAAAACCAACTTTAATATGAAAAAGGAAAACAATTATCTATAAATATGGAAAAACATTAATATGGAATATCATATCAGTGATATGGAAAAACACTAAAAAAAAAAACAACAATAATATGAAAAAATTGTCTAGGACGTTTAATCGGTAAAAGATATAAGGAAATCACTTTTGAATTATCAAATGTAATAATATTTAATTAATTGAAGAAATCTTCCAATTGACCAATTAAATTTAAACAAAATAATTTTTAATGAAGCAAAGAAAATTGACGGGATTATATATAAATATGAAAAAAATGTTAATGTATATCATCTCATTGATATGGAAAACCAATAAAAAGGAAACAATATTAATATGGAAAAACATTTCTAGGACCTTTAATCATTAAAAGATGTAGGGAAACCATTTTTGAATTATCATATGTAATACTACTTAATTAATTGGGAAAATTTTCCAATTGATCAATTTAATTTAAATAAAATAATTATTAACTTTTGAATTATCATATGTAATACTATTTAATTAGTTAGGGAAATCTTCCAATTAAACAATTTAATTTAAATAAGATAATTATTAATGGCTATCAGATGAGATGATATAAACCGATTCTCCCAATATTCAACAGATTGAATTCAAACTTAACACTTTTGTATAAAAATAATGAAGCAAAGAAAATTGGTGGAAAACCAACTTTAATATGGAAAAAAAATTTCTAGGACGTTTAATAAAAAAATGGATGACTACTGTAAACACCTGATTTTGTTCAGGCATCCTTTAAAATTTTGAGATTGATAAATTTCTCTATAAAAAATAATAATAAATAATAATAATAATAAAAAAAAGTATTAAAAAAATGGTAGAGAGGAAAAACGAAAAATCATAAAAATATATATAATAACAAAAAAGGAACAAAAACAAAAACCAAAAAAACCAAAAACGGACAAAAAAGAAAGAAAGGAGGAAGTCCAACCCATCAACCCCTCAGTCCAGTCCAATAACCCTGGTAAATATCCAAAACCCCTGCCCGAACACCCAATGACCCAAATCCTTCCCCTTGTACGCGTGAACCCTGGCCGTCTAACTCTTCTGCAATTTGCTTTTCCTCTGCCCAAGCTCTGCCCCACGCTCTCTGTGATTTCCTTTTCTTCGCACACAACCATTTTTGCCTTTCATCTCTGCACCATGTCCCTTTCCTCTTCCTCACGGTGGTCCCTGTCTTTGCTTCACACCTTTGATCACCCCCAAAAGCACACATCCCTCTGCCATTTGTTCCCTCTGAAGCACGCTCGTCCCTTTCCTCCATGCCTTTCTTTCCTTTTCGTGCCGTGTACTTGCGTTGCTGCTCTGACCTTCGTCTCGCTAACCCCATGCCTCTACAGCAAGGTGTCCTTGGGCCTCTGTTGCTCTGATCTCGCTGCGGTTGGTGACCTCCATGCACAACACGGTGCATGCAAGGCTGATTCCCGAGGGCCAAAGCGCCGTTCTCCACGGGATTTGATCTCAGGATGAGGCTATATAAGAAAAAATTGAAGAAGAACAGAAGGGGGAGAGCAGATGAAAAGGGATTTCCAGCGAGTTTGGAGGGGTGAACCAGAGAGAAAATGAAAAAAAAAATGAAAATTGAAAGAGCAGAAGACGAATACTCAGAGGAAGAAAGGGACATTTAAGCTTGCAAGGTTTGAATTCATTTTGTCTCGTGAAATATGTTGGTGTCGGTGGTTCAAATTTAATCTTTGATTTGATTATGGTTTCAAATCTTTTTGATGATTCTTTTTATGTGGTATGTGTGCTCAACGCTTCTAATGCATCCCTTAAGATAGGTGATGTAATTTGAATTTATTCTAAATAAAGGGATGACGCATTCCGAGCCTAATAGGATTCGCCATTTTTGTAAATTAGTCCATATTTCTACAAACTATGATACTATTTCTGTCTATGCTCTTGTGAAATTGGCGGTGAGGGTTTATCAAATAAGAAGAAATCCCTATCCATCAAGTCTTTTACTGCATTTAGCATGATGGTGTTCTGGTTAAGAGGAAATAAATTTTTTTCTCTCTTTTGTTGTCTTTAAATGTGACAGTAATTTTGGTTATTGATGCCTCGTTGATTGAATTAGCTTCGAGGTTTTAATGTTAAACATTTTTTCTGTTGCTGTTCTTTGAGCTCTACTTCTGTGGAATTTATTCTGAGGTCTTAGCATGATATGGCTTTGAATCAAAGTCCATTCTCCTGGTTGGACCCCCTTTGCGGTTTTTTTTAGAGAAAGGCAAATTGGTGTATGATCTGTGATATATTAAGTGTTTCAATTGATGTTGTTTGTGGTGGTGCCATTTTGGTTTGCGGGTAACCAACATTAAAGTCAAACCAGAACACTGGTGATCATCCTTTGTCTTTTTTTTTTTTTATGAGAGAAAAAGGAGATATTCATAAGGAGGATTTGTTTTATTTTGTTCCGAGTTATGGATGTATTATAATACTTTCTAACAAGCTAATCCCTATATTAATAATTATTAGCCCTTCTTACCGTTACTTTATTTTGACTAAGATTTCATTTTGGGATGGCAAAATAAGAATGAAAGGGCATTCTGGCCACTTGGTTTTGGAATACAAGTTTTTAATGGGACGGGGGTCCAAGGCCCAATTCTCTCCTAAATGGCTTCAAGGACCCCAATTGAAGGGGAGGGGGTGAGTCTAAGGCTTAGTATTTTCTGAAGGGGTCCAAAGCCCAAAAGCATTTTCAAAAATAATCAAATGTCCAAATGGATTGTTTCTGCAAGGCTTCCAAGGCCCACTGTCCCGATTTTATCCCTATATCATCAAAATTTGCTTGTTGGATTTAATACTTTTGAATTTTTAAAACTGACCCCAATGCTTTCAAATTTTGACTTTTGACCTCAATACTTTTAGAAATTCAAATTGTGATCCCAATATTTTGAAAATTCAAATTTTAACCTTAATATTTTGAAAATTCAAATTTTAACCCCAATACTTTTCAAAATTTGAGTTTGGACCCCAATACTTTCATGAATTCAAATTTTGACCCTAATATTTTTAAAAATTCAAATTTGACCCCAATATTTTTAAAAATCCAAATTTGGTCCCAATACTTTCAAAGATGCTATTTTGTTCCCAAAACTTTACTCTAAGGCTCCTAAAAGTTTTTGGGATTTTGACATTAGAATTCCTTAAATCATCTCAAACATTATGTGGGAAAATACTCTCCCATTCTGTTTAAGCTTTATGTGAAAATTAATTTCCCATACTGTCTTCACTCCTTTGAACATTATGTGGAGAAATTTTTTCCTATTTTTGTTAGGCTGTGTGTGAAAATTCATTTTTTCATATTATCCTATTTCTCTCAAACATTATGTAGAGAAATAATCTCTTATTTTGTCGAACCTTATATGAAAACTCACTTTCCCATATTGTCTCAATCTCTCCTAGGTAAATTTTAATTTAATTAATCTCGAACTACGTGAACCTTGATCCTATAGGGGTACGTAGGCACTTACACAGTAAAACAGGTCCAATTCTCTCAATTCTTTGTTTTTCTATCAAAATTGAAATAATAAAATGGGTAATTCAAATAATAATAAATTTAAGTACAAACAATTTAGAGTAACCATCCTTAGGGATTGACACTATGGGGTGCCTAATACCTTCCCCACACGTAATTAGACTCCTGAATCCATCAACTGATTTCAAGGGCCAGTATTTGGTTTTTAAAGGATTCCAATTATCCTTCTAATTAATTGGTGGCGACTCCATTTTTTATCTTTGTGTTTTTCCCCTTTTGTCGCTTTAAAGTCATAATAGTACATTTTTCCCGGCTGTCACGTTGTGACAACTAAGATTAAAGAAGTCATTAAACACACATGTGCCAATATTTTAACATTTCCCACGCGCAGCCAAAGGCATCTTCCACTCCTTCGTCTTCCTATTAGCTTCATCACATCTCCATCGCACCAATATATGCCTGAAACCCCTACTACAATACTTATCATCTAAGAAAAAACTAACAAAAAGTTGTCATTTTCCTCTATACTCATTCATGTTAGTATCAAATGCCATTTCCAAACAATGAAAGACACTTGGAGATCTAAATATGGAATTAATCTTCATAAATTTGTTCCATTTTTGTTTGAAAAGACAGATTCCACCTGAATCATGCCCTTGTGATGCCAAAAGATGCCATTGGATAATAACTGGAAATGCGATGGAACTAACAGGAAGACGAATGAGTAGAAGACGGAGGACTGGCTGCTCGTAAGAGAAGAATATCCGTGGGAGATGAAAAAATATTGATACATGACTAGCATAAGTGTGTTAAATGACTCTTTTAATTCTAGCCATCAATTTTGATCCAATAGTCATACCTCTCATAAATTTGTGAATGCACATGCAATGCTTGAGCATGCACGCCTCATGCACACATATGCATGCCTAATGCGCACATGTGCACACATAGTTATAGGATTTGGACTGACTCAACTGATTTAATTTTAACAATTAGATCATTTTTATAATTAAACCAAATCGATCGACTTTCACCCGACGGTTAAACTGTCAAATCGAAAACCAAAAGTAATTAAACCATACTAGACAATATTCCAAGACAACAACCATGCATCCCAACTATTTACACGTGTCTCTGCCGTATTCATTCTTGCCTTTCATATTTTTTTGACATCTGGCAACATTTCTTCCTTAAATAATGCCACTTGTCTCTTCAAACTAACTTTAATATGAAAAAGGAAATTGGGAATGGAGCAAAGAAAATGGGCAGAAAACCAACTTTAATATGGAAAATGGAAAGGATTATCTATAAATATGGAAAAACATTAATATGGCATATCATTTCATTGATATGGAAAAACACTAAAAAAAGAAACAACATTAATAAGGAAAAAAATTTCTAGGACATTTAATCGGTAAAAGATGTAGGGAAATAACTTATGAATTACCATATGTAATAATATTTAATTAATTAGGGAAATCTTCTAATTGACCAATTTAATTTAAATAAAATAATTATTAATGAACTAGAGAAAATTGGTGGAAAACCAACTTTAATATGGAAAAGGAAAAGGATTATCTATAAATATGGAAAAACATTAGTATGGCATATCATATTATTGATATGGAAAAACATTAAAAGAGAAAAAACATTAATATGAAAAAATTTTCTAGGACGGTTAATCGGTAAAAGATGTATTGAAATCACTTTTGAATTATCATATGTAATACTATTTAATTAATTGTAGAAATCTTCTAATTGACTAATTTAAGTTAAATAAAATAATTATTAACTTTTGAATTATCATATGTAATACTATTTAATTAATTGGGAAAATCTTCTAATTGACCAATTTAATTTAAATAAAATAATTATTAATGGCTATCAGATGAGATCACATGAACTGATTCTTCTAATAGAAAATTGACAGAAAACCAACTTTAATATGGAAAACCATTAAATATGGAAAAACATTAATATGATATATCATATCATTAATATGGAAAAATAACATCAATATGGAAAAAAAATTTTAAAACGTTTAATAAAAAAATGGATAACTATGATTAAAAGAGTCATTAAACACACTTGTGACAGTCATATATCAATATTTTTCCATCTCCCACGTGTAACCAAAGGCATCTTTCACTATTTCATCTTCCTGTTAGCTCCATTGCACTAATATATGCCTGAAGCCCATACTAGCATACTTATCATCTAAGAAAAACTAACAAAAAGTTGTCATTTTTCTCTATACTCACTTAGGTCAATATCAAACGTCATTTCAAACAATGAAAGACACTTAGAGATATAAATATAGAATTAATCTTTACAAATTTGTTCCATTTTTGTTTGAAAAGACAAATTCCCTTAATAATGCCCCTGTGATGCCATAAGATGTCATCGGATAATAACTGGAGATGTGATTGAGCTAACAAGAAGACGAAGCATTAAAAGATGGAGGACTAGCTGCTCGTAAGAAAAGAATGTACGTGGAAGATGAAAAAATGTTGGCACATGACTTACATATCTGTGTTAAATGATTCTTTTAATTCTAATTATCAATTTTAATCTAACTGTCATAAATTGTTGCTTTCACCTATCATAAATTTATGAATGCACAAGCATGCACGCCTAATGCACACATGTGCACACATAGTTATATGATTTGGACTGACTTAACTGGTTTAATTTTAACAATTAGATCATTTTTATAATTGAACGAAATTGACTAATTTTGAACCGACGATTGAACCATCTAATCGAAAACCTAAAGTAATTAACCAAACTAAACTTAAAAATTAATT
>JASKGM010049484.1:0-20339 GCA_034509205.1 Ceratonia siliqua
AAAGGATTGAATACGTAATAGTTTGATTCTCTTATTCATAAGTGGCATTTTGTAGTGATTAGGGATGTCCAAATCCTCGAGAACTGCGATGAGGAGCATAACATAGGTTAAATAGTCCAAGCATTTGAGATTGTTGCCTAGACTAATCTATCTTTCTTACCTTAATGCTTTCATTAGATTAACTCTAGGAAGCATTTTTTAGGTTGTTTATTGGATAGGGAGTAAGCAGGGAGTGTACTTCTATTTGATCGAATAACTAAGGAAAGATTGGGATAACTTATGGATTAGTTTTTGGTTTGCTTTCAATTTTGTTTAAGTATATGATGTTTGTAGTAATCTATTTGATAGTGTATAGATTTGGTTTATGGTTTAGTTTATGTGTGATAATTATGTTGAAATCCTAAGAGAAATGTTTAAATTGCAGTAGATGTTGCTTTTTGTTGTCAAATTTTCTTTAGAACTTTTGTTACATGATGGATCTAGAGTGTTTAGATGATTTTTCATAATTGTTTTTGAATTATTTTGGATAAATTTCAATATTATCGTGTTTAGGACTAAATTTAATAAATTACATTATGTATAGAATTGTTTACGGTTGGTAAATTTATTTAGGGCTTTTGTTGCATGATGGATGTAGCTAATTTGTATAATATTTTTTGAGTTTTTTGAGTCTCTATGCTTTGATGAATTTTAATGCATGTATGTTATGTAATGTATTTATAATTATTGTTGAATATTGAAGGAATATGGAGATCCCAAAACAAAGTCGTTGGATATACAATAGACTTCATCCCAACGCTAAGATTGTTCGAGATGAGGTTTATGTAGGTGTTGAGGAATTTATTCAATTTGTTTTTCAATTAATGTCTGTGTTGAATAAGGGTTGTTTAGATGCCCATGTGTTAAAATGTAAATTCCAAAGGTTTCAATCACCAAATGACATAAGGATGCATCTATATATGAAAGGTTTTATTGAGAATTACTATTATTGGGTGTATCATAGAGATATCCACCCATTGTTACCCCCACCTGTTGTTAAGACCCAATATTTCCAGCCATATGAGTAGATGGTTATGGATGTTGCTAGGCTATCTTTTGAAATATAGTATTATAGAACATAGGAAGATACTAATCCAAAGTCAGCCAAGTTTTATGATATGTTGAGCACCGCACAATCTCCATTATGGGATGGATGTCAAACACACTGTGCTTTCAACAGTCGTTCAATTGTTGAGCATCAAGTCAGACTATAACATTGCGGAGGCATGTATGGATGAGCTAATCACATTGATAAGTAAGATATTGTCTAGCAGTCATGGAATGCCTATAAATTTGTATCGGACCAAGAAACTAGTTTCTAAACTTCACTGTGGGTATAAGAAGATTGACAATTGTGTTGCAAGAGTGTATGTTGTATTATGGTGAAGCTAAAAATGCTAGACATTGTCAATTTTGGCAAGCATTTAACTCACTCAAAAATGAGCTGTACAAAGGCTATCCTAAGTGCAAGAGGGTGTCAAGTAATAATTTGGAACAAAATTCCTAGATCGTCTCCTCAAGGAAAGTTGCTTAAAGTCAAACTTGTGTGAAATGGTGAAAATATTCACAAAAAAGAGAATAAAAAAAATTATGATATGTACAATGAATTGAAGAGGCACTGGTCATGGACCAAATGTTGGGAATAGCACCCTGGAAATCAAGTTGTATTCCCCAAGTTAATGTAAATACTTTTTAATATTAATAATTAAAGTGTTCATTTATGGAAGCTTTATTTTCTAGCTATTAAGATTCCTAGGTTCTAATAAACTAAGATACATTTTCGTAAGACTTATACAAAAAGGGGATATGTATCTTTGGATGAATCTAAAACAATATTCATAGTCACTAAATAGAGTCGGCCACTCTATTCAATTAAGATTGTAGTGTTTAGATTACCTCCACAGAAAGAATGAGATTCTTTCCTAAGGGAATGATGATTCTCAAATCATTGAAGTAGTAGACTTCATGTAATGATAGTATTAAATCAATTGTAATCAAGTGAGATGTCAAGTTTAAATTAATATTATTACTTTGAACTTGAATTCATACACATTGCATCTACTAGTGACAGAACAAATATCCTGATGGATTATGGACTCGTGTTCATGACCATTGAGATCTTTGATATACTATGGATACGACCATTGTGTAACTTTGGTTAAGACCTTGTATGTTGGGACCATTGTGGGAGTGAGTATCTGAGAACATAAATCCAAGAAATGAAGTTTGTAGGATTACATTACTTCTGTTGATTTCAGGAAGATAAGTGACATATCTAGGCTTAGTGAAATGATGAATTAGCTACTTATCATTTCGAGATTATTTTATAAAAGTTTTAAATGATTATCTGGTCACTTATAGGATGTAATATGAGATCAGGGGACAAAATTGACATAAGGGGTAAAACAATAATTTTACCTTGCATCAATGGATGGCTACGAGGGTTCACATACACTAGGTTTGCAAATTTGACAAATCAATGTTCAACATTTTCTTCTCGTAATTTTAGGAATTATCAAGAGTGTAATCATGAGTCTTTGGTGAAATGACTTCATGATTAATAAAATATGATTATCTTAACGAGAATAAAATAATTCTAAATTTATTGGAGCTTGAAATTCCTATATCCAAAAGGATTCCCCAACTAGCTTTGGAGAATTCAATCCATACTAAGTTGGAATAAATTCAAGATGATGTTAATTGATAGTATTTTAGCAAATGTCTTTACTAAGACAAGATTTGTCTTCATTTAGACAAATAATTGTTTTAGAACTAATGTTATCCTAAACGTACTTGAAAATGTGAGGAAAATTTTTATCACTAAAGAGATAAAATTAATTCTTACATTAGTTGTCTAAATTAAACAAGTTTTATTTTAATTAGACAAAGATTTATCATAATTAAGATAAGTGTTATCTCAATTTAGACAACCTTTAACTTAGTCATTATTTTTCGATTTAACTACTTTAAATTAATATTGAATTGTTCAAATATTTAATTTGAAGAAGTTGATTAAAATTAAATAAAATTCTCATTTAATCAGGAATTTTGGCTATAGCATTTTATAAGGATAAAATTATTTAATTATTTATTTATCCTAATGTTGTTGCAAAGTTTGAATTGTTCAAACTTATGAAACAACATCCTCCCCGTGTGATGGAAATGTGTACAGCCAAAGGAGGGGAATTAGCCTTTGACATGGTCAAATATATTCCCTCCTAATTATCCTAATTATCTAAGTGAATAAAGGTTGAAAATTAGAAAAGTTTGAATTTCTTAGGTAACCTACATTTCTTAGGAAACTAACTAAGTCAAACAGATTTAATTAAGTAAAATTCATTTATTTGAATCTTTTAATTCAAGCATGACCAATTAGAAAGTCGCACATGGTTTATTTAATTGCTAAATAAAATATGTTATTATCAAAATTAATAATATGATTATTAATTGATAAATCATTAGATAATATGATTATCTAATATTCACCATTAGTAGGTATCATCCCTAATGGTTAGGGATTGAGTTTTTGAATTATACTCAAATGCTTTCACATGACCTAGGGTTAGCATACAATATATGCAACCTTTCCTTCTTCTGGATATACAAGTGAATATTTGAGAGAAGAAAAGTGAACTATCTGCCCACTTGAGAAAGAAAGAGGAAAACTTTATTTTCTCTTAAGGCCAAGAGTGCTGTGAGTTTGGAAAAATAATATGAGTGATTTCATAGTACAATTCTACACACCATACTAAGAAGAACAAAGGAGAAGGCTTTCTAATTTAATTTTGAAGGCTATCAATTCTTTTTTGTTCATCTTTTGTTTTGTCCCAATCATAAACCTATTCACCGTAGGTTCCATAGATTGGTGCTTCCCAAAGAATAGGTATTCAGTGCACTTGGTTGGAAAGCAAATTGCAAGATTAAGGTGACTACAAGAAGTATGTAAAATTCTTATCTATTTTGCTTCTCCTACTAGCAGTGAGTTATTTGCTTGGTGTTTTGTTTCTGTCTATTTACAAGCTTAAATGATTTTAAAAGTTTTAAAACCGATTCTAGAATCATAAACACATAGGGAGAACAACTAAATCCAACACTGAATTCATAAATTTGGAGTTTTGAGTCATGCAAGGAAAAGTAAAAACATAAAATGCATAGCAGTAAAACTAATAACTGGATTAAACTTATTAAACCTAATTAACCAATAAACAACTAGATTAATAAAAGAAATGAAGCACTTAATAACTCTAATGGTATTAAGAGATTTATAAAATAAAGCTAACGAAAAACTAACTTAGAGCATAATTAACAAAATACATGCTGGAAACAGAAAAGCCCACAAAATGATAATTCTAGGGTTTAACTTCTTTACATTCAAAACACAAGATCAATCCAAAACAAATATACTGTAAGTTAAATGGAAGCTTGAAAGAATAAGAAAATAACTAAAATCAAAGTTAAACAAGAGAAAAATAAAACCCACAAGTATTCAAACTACAACTAAACAACAAATTATGGAGTAAACAAAGCAAGAGAAAAATGTCCAAATATGGAGTTAGCAGGTAGCTTGGATGAATAGCTAAAAACATTAGAGTTGGACCCTAAAGGAATTCTAAAAGAGCTATGCTTCTAGTCGTTCAACAACAGCTTCCCCTCTATTGTTGTTCTGTAGCTTCCCTTCCTCAACTCAACTCCCTTTCTTTTTCTATTGTGCTTTTCCTAATACAAGGCACTTGACAGTGCTTCCCTTATGCCACTGCACAACGTCGTCCCCTATGTGTATCTTCTCCTGATGCCTTTTGTCCAACAACCCTTGCACTTTGGTTCAACAAGTATTGTGTTTCAGCTGCTATGTATTAGTGTAGGGATGAAGCTAAGCATTTTGGCTAATGGTGTGTTGTGCTTCCCAACTAGGTAGTTGCTCTTGCTGTTTTGTTTTACTTTGTTTCAATTTGGTGCCGCACTCCATTGCTCCTAATTGAAATGTTGTGTAGAATTGTTCAATTGATTGCTGCTCCGATTACCTATATGTATATAAACCAGAAAAGATAAGTGGGAAGAATAAAAATATTAAAAATGTGTTATGCATGTGAAGCAATATCACCCAATCAAATCACAAATTACTGAATGATGCATAAGCCATGTTATTAATCAATTTAAGTTATAACTTAAATTTGTGCTTCTTAACCAATATTTTCATTTAAAACCAACAATAATGTCATGAAAGAAAATATATTGCCTTTAAATGTATAAGATATGGAATAATTCAACTCAATCAATTAAGCACAGTTTAGACAGTCAAAAGTTGGTATAAGGAAGGTTAGAGATGTTCCAAACAAATAGATTTGATATTTATCCATCATTCCTAGACTGCAATGACTTTTTACATCTAATGCGTCTGAGAAGGATAAGAGGTAGCATCACAAACACTCACGTTAGTTAGAGGTGTTGTCACATCCATCAAATGGAGATACATGGAAGAATTTTGACTAGGTTTACTCGAATTACCCTTCAAAAGCAAAGAATATCTGGTTGGGTCTGTGTGTAGATGGTTTCAGTCCCTTCAGAATGAATGCCAAGACATATTCTTCTTGGCATGTTATCATTAATCCTTACAATCTTCTACCTAACATGTGTATGTGAAGGTAATACATGAGCTTAACAATGATTATTCCTTGTCTATATATTCCAAAAAGCAAATTTGATGTCTTCTTATAGCCTCTAATGGATGATCTAAAACTACTTTAGGATGAAGGAGTTCTTACGTATGAGATTTCATTGAAACATAACTTTGTTATGCGATGCTCTTTTGTGGACCATCAACGACTGTCCTATATATGGCATGCTATTGGGTTAACAAACATCTAATAGGCTAGGATGCCTAATTTTCGTGGGTGGTTCCAAGATATTTTATCTTAAGAATGGGAAGAAGATTTGTTATTTTGATTGCCATAGACAATTCTTTCCACTAGAGAATCTCTTTCGGTGAAATAAGAACAACTTCTTCAAGAATGTTACTGAGAAAGGCATCATACCTAGGCGCTATTCTGGAGATGAACTTTTTGTATAGGTTTTAAGATAACTAAAAGTAATAAAAAGTTATGGAAGGTGTTTAGTGGTTATAGTCAATCCCACAATTTGACTAAATGCAATATTTTTTGAGATTTGCCTTACTAGCATGATTTATTAATCCCACACAACATAGATGTGAAGCACACATAAGCTAATGTGTTTGAGGATGTGTACAACACAATTATGGATATCAAGGATAAGATCAAAGATAATATGAAGGCAATGATGGATTTAGCTACGTATTGTAAACATCCAAGTTTGGAGTTACAATAATTAGACATTTTACATACTTACTGTTGACTAAAAGAAAGCTATTTGTGAGTCGATCTAAAGTCTGAAGCTTCCTAACAAATCTGTATCCAACTTAGAGATATGTCTCGACACTAATTCTTGGACTTTGACTTACATGAATAGCTTTTAGTGGGTTGCCTTCTATATTTTGGGAGCCTCTCATTGAGTTGAGTCAATTTTTTTGAGATTTTTGCTTTTCATTGAAAAGAACATCCCTGTCATCAGTGCAAACTTCAGAAGATTTTTCCTCCTACTTTTTTTATGTTATGGAACATTTACTTGTTTACTCAATTAAAGAAGCATTGGCGAATCCTATATAATATAGATGGATGTACCCTTTTGAGAGGTTCTTTCAAAACTTAAAGCAAAATGTTAAAAATAAAACGCATATCAAAGGTTCTATATGTGAGGCATATATTCTTGAATTGACTTTAACATTTTATTCCTACTACTTGAAGTCTCACGTCTATTCAAGAATTAGAAGAGTGCCTTAGAACAATGATGGTAGGGAAAGTTTTACTAGTCAACATCTCTTAATCTTCAATTATCTTACTGATAAAGAATTATCATAAGCAACAATTTATGTGTTGCTAAATTATCCAGAGGTTAAACCTTATCTCGAATAAATTCTAGCTTCATAGCTTTATCTTTTCAAATATTCTAGTAGGAATTGATTAGTATGTTAACAACATTTTCTCTTGCAGCATGTACATTGAGGGATTATCCTCAACATACGTTAATCTCCCCAATCATGAGGTTGACAAACACATTGCTAATGGATTTCCTCAGTGGTTCAAAAATTTGGTAAGTTACTTTAACAGTCTTTGATATGATATGTATTATTATTCATCCTTATAAAGTTACTAACTATAAAAAATACATAGGTGCTAAACCCTACAAATGGGACTGATGAGGTCCTTTTAATATCTTTAGCTTAGGGCCTGTTGAGGAAGGTGAACATATGGGATTGAGTGAACATTAACAGATATAAGTTCCATACAGAAGCATGGTTTCATGGTTGAAAGACATTAACATAGAAGCAAATTTAGTGGTACATCTAGGTATGATGAAATGGTTGGTAACACTTAGCAATAATCTACCAATATATTGCCTATAGTAGCTCTGGTGATAGATTAATCGGCAAAAAAAGGTGCTCATCAAGTATTCTAAGTATTAAGATACCAGGTAGCAAAGTTAAATGAGAAGGTCCCAGTTTACCTTGTAATAAGTATGCATGGTCAATAGTTAGTTACGTACTGCGGAAGGTAAATGACCACCAAACAAGAATTAATATACTTACATATACATGCATCACAGTTAAAAGTCCATTCAATAGCTATAGCTTACTAATATTAAATGTATTTTTACAAACTATCCCTTACCCTATTTATTCTCCTTAACAAATGCATCATAAATGGTGATAATTATGTGGAGTGGAAGAGAAACCTTAACATCATTTTCAATTATGACAATATCACAAGGGTATTTTATGAGGAAGCACCCCCTAATTTGACTCCTAACTTGATATTAAGCAAAACCAAGCACCATAAGAGGTGGCATAATGCCAATGCTTTAGCTAAGTACTACACACTGACTTCAATGACTAATGTGTTGCAGCAACAGCATGATGGCATGGAACATTCTACTCACATGAAGTACCATTTACATGAGATGTTTGGAACAAAGACTTGGTCTGCTAAGGTGAGAGCTGTCAATGCTTTCAAGGACCTTAAGCAAAAGAGCAGGGGCCCAATGATAGATTACATGCTCAAGAAAATCTCCCACCTTAATTAAGTTAAGCTGCATATGGCTGAGATTGATCCAGACAATCAAGTGTCCATGATCATTCATAGTCTGAACTCTCAATTCTTGCAATTCAAGTTAAACAATGAATTGCATTGTAGGGACTATACCCTTAGAACCCAAAGGAAAATGTGATAGCTATGGAGCCCAAGAAGTCAAAGGGACCGAGCAACAAAAAGAAAAAGAATGCCAAGAAATTGGCTGGGCCAAAGAAGAAGCCCATGAAAAGAAGGCTTAGAAGGATAGCACCATGGGAAAGTGTTTCCACTGTGGTGCTAAAGGACATTGGAAGAGGAAATGCAAGTCTTACCTCAGTTCTATTAAGAATAAACAAGGTATAGGTTTTCAGAACATGTTAAAAGCCTTTTTAGTGGATGATTCTACTAATAGCTGGATAGTAGATTTTGGAGCTGCTAATCATGTTTGTAATTCTTTGCAGGGGTTCTAAACAAAGGGAAAGTTGACTAAGGGCTAGTTCCAGAAAAGGATGGAAAATGACGTACTTATATCAAATCAAGCAATGGGAGCCATTACCTTGCAGTTTTTGAATAACAAGTTATTAGTTTTAGATTATGTTTATTTTATTCTTGGACTTTGCAAAAATTTGATTTCTTTCTTTTGTTTAATCAATTATAGATATTCTATTTCTTTTGGTAATGAGCTTGCCATTTCTATGAATGGAGTTTGAATTTGTTCTAGAATTATTAGGAATAATTTATATTGTATTGAACCAAATAATTGGATTACAAACGTTGCAAAAAAGAATTCACCTCATTCTAAAAGAATAAAAGAATCTAGCATAGATAAACGTTATCTATGGCATTTGTGATTAGGTCATATTAATCAAAATAGGCTTAGCAGACTTGTAAAGGACGGTACTTCACTAGAAATAATAAAGTGCTATTTTCCAATATGTGAATCCTGTATTCAGGGTAAGATGACTAAATCATCATTTAAAGTAAAGGGTAATAGGATGCAAGATGTTCTAGAGTTGGTACATACAAATGTGTGTGGACCAATGAACATTCAAGATAGAGGAGGTTACGTTTTTTTCATAACCTTCATTGATGACTACTCACGATATGGTGTTGTGCATCTAATACACAACAAGAGTGATTCCTTTGAAAAGTACAAGGAATTCAAAGTCGAAGCAAAAAAGTAGTTAGGCAAACCATAGAAACAAATTTGATCAAATTAAGGTGATGAATATTTACATGAAGAGTTACTAGAATCATTCTGGGGATATTGTATACAGTCAACAACATACCTAATAAACTTTGCTCCATCAAAGGTATACCTAAGACTCCAAGGGATTTGTGGACAAGACGTAAACCATCTCTACGTCACTTTCAAACTTGGGAGTGTTTAGAATATGTGTATAAGCCTAAGTCCTCAAAGATGGAATCAAGGCAGAGGTATGTTTGTTTATAAGATATCTTAAGGGTACTAAAGGATATTATTTCTATAGCACCCAAGATAAAAAGGTATTTGTTAATTCAAAGATTGTTCTTGAAGAACAAAGTGATAAGTCAAAATTTAAGCATTATTCTAATGAAGTCATAACTGGTACAACTTCAAGAGTTGAATCTAAGCTAGTGGCACCTCATCTTAGTGTGAGGGTTGTTAGACAATCTAACTGATACATGGGTTTAGGAGAGCACATTATGGCTCTCTTAAATGAACATGAATCAGATCTCGTTATATATAAGGAAACCATTAGAGATGTAGATGTTGTTCATTGACAAAAGGCAATGAAATGAGAGTTGGAATCTGTGTATTCCAATAAAGTCTAGACTCTTATAGATGCACCTGAAGGAATAAAAACCACTGAGTGAAAATGGATCTATAAGAGAAAGAGAGGAGTTGATGAGAAGGTGGAGACATTCAAGGCTTGGCTAGTAGCTAAGGGTTATACCCAGAGAAAAGGTATCGACCATGAAAAAATCTTCTCACTGCTTGCTATGCTTAAATCCTTCAGGATCCTATTATCTAGTACTGTGCATCTGAACTATGAAATATGGCATATGGATGTCAAGACTGCATTCTTATATAGGGATCTTGAAAAACATATTTATATGGCTCAACTAGATGGTTTCATTAAAAATGGCAAAGAACACAAAGTCTATTAATTATTTAGGTCCATTTATGGACTTAAGCAAGCATCGAGATCTTAAATATAAGATTTGATGCTGCAATCAAGTCTTATGGATTTCTACTCATTGGGAATGATGTAGAAATGTTATCTATAGTAGAAGAATGGCTAAATCATTAGTTTTTCTATATGAAAGATTTAGGGGATGCTAGCTTTGTTCTTAGGATCCAAATAATAAGATATTTCAAGAACAAGTATATAGCTTTGTCCCAAGCAACCTACAATGACAAACTATTGACAAAGGTTGGCATGCAAGATTCCAAGAAAGGCTTCAAACCCTCCAGGCATGGAATCAAACTTTCTAAGGAGCACCACTCAAGACTCTTGAGGAAGTTGAGAAAATGAGATGAGTTCTCTATACATCGGTAGTGGGAATTCTCGTGTATGCTATGCTTTGTACTAGACCAGAATCTACTATATAGTTGGTTTGGTTAGTAGATTTTAGTCAAACCCTGGCATGGAACATTGAACTATAGTCAAGTGTATCTTTAAGTATCTTCGCAGGATGAAGAATTACATGATATTGTATTCTAGTAATGACCTAATTTTGATTAGGTACACTGACTCTGACTCTGACTTCTAGTCTAACATTGATTCTAGAAAATCAACACCAGGCTCTATTTTCACTTTGGGTAGTGCAGTCATTGTTTGGAGAAGTATAAAGCTATCTTGCATTGCTGACTCCACCATGGAGGAATATGTTGTAGCTTGTAAAACTACAAAGGAAGTTATTTGGTTATGCAAGTTTCCTAAAGATCTTGAAGTGGTTCTAGATGCGAATAAGCCCATAGCTCTCTATTGTGACAATAGAGGAGAAGTGGGAAACTCAAATGAACTGCGGAATCACAAGGCAACCAAATACGTTGAGAGAAAATACCATCTTATACGAAAGATCAAGCGGCATGGGGAAGTGGTTGTCACCAAGATAGCTACTAAAAGGAATCTGGCTGATCCATTCAAAAAGAATCTTTCACATAAGAGCTTTGAGGGACTTTTAGAAGGATTAGGGATTAGGGATATGTCGTACTTGCTTTAGGAAATTTGGGAGATTGTTACGAATAGGTTGCCCTAGAAAGTTGTTAGATCTAGTTGTTTTTCCTATATGTTTACTGTACAAGCATGGGTTATAAAATTTTTAAAAACATTTATGCTTGCAAATAGGTGGAAACAAAACACCAAGCAAATAACTCATAGCTTTAATTGAGACAACACTTGTCTTAATTAAGACAAACCATTATCTTAAAATTTCAATGTCTAATTAAAACAACACTTATTTAATTTAGAAAACTAACGTAAATTATTTTTATCTCTTTAGTGAAAAAAATGTTTCTCACATTTTCAAGCATGTTTAGGACAACATTTGTCCTAAAATAATTCTTTGTCTAAATCAAGACAACTCTTGTGTTAATAAAGACATTAGCTGAAATGCTCTCAATTAACTTCAACTTGAATTTATTCCAACTTAATGTGGATTGAATTCTCCAAAGCTAGGTTGGGAGTCCATTTGGACATAAGAATTTTAAGCTCCAATAAATTTGAGATTATTTTAATCTCATTAGGATAATTCAGTTTTATTAATCATGAAGTTATTTTACCAAAGGCCTATGATTGCCTTTTGATAATTCCTAAAATTACAAGATGTCAATGTTGAACATTGATTTTTCCAATTTGTAAACCAAGTGCTTATGAACCCTCGTAGCAATCCATTGACACAAGGTAAAATTTCTATTTTGACCCCTTATATCAATTTTGTCCCCTTGTCTCATATTTCATCCGATAAGTGACTAGATAATCTTTAGTACTTTTCTAAAATTATCTTAAAATGATGAGTAGCTAATTTATCATTTCACTGGGCCCAGTTATGTCACTTGTCTTCTTAAAATCATTAGAAGTGATGTAATTCTATGAATAATGCTACAAACTCTATTTCTTGGATTTGTGTTCTAAGATGTTAACTTTCACTATGATTCCAATATATAGAGTCTTGACCAATGTCACACAATGGTTGTGCATATGATATATCAAAGATCACAATGGTCATGGACATGAGTCCATAATCCATCAAGATTTCAGTTTTTCCACTGGCAATTCAATGGGTGTGAGTTTAAGTTCATAGTAATGGTATTAACTTGAACTTTATATCTCACTTTATTCCATTTCATTTAATAATGTCATTACTTGAAGTCTACTACTTCAAGGATTTAAATTCATCATTCCGTTAGAAATAAATCTCATTTATTCTATGGATATCATCCAAACACTACAGTCTTTATTGAATAAAGTGATCAACTCTATTTAGTAACTATGAATATTATTTTAGATTCATCCAAAACATACATATCTCCTTTTTTGCTTAACCCTTACGCAAATATACCTTGGTTTATTAGAATATAAGAACCTTAATATCCAGAAAATAAAGCTTACTTAAATGAACTCTTTATTTATTAATATTAAAATGTATTTACATTAAATTGGGGAATACAACTTGCTTTCCAGTACAACCTATTCCCAAAATGCATCTGTATTCTCAAATTTGATGTAAATACATTTTAATATTGATAAAGAAATTGTTTATTTATGTAAGCTTTATTTTCTGGCTATTAAGGTTCCTAGATTCTAACAAACCAAGATACATTTGCACAAGTGCTATGAAAATAGGAGATATATATCTTTTGATGAATATAAATTGATATTCACAGTCACTAAATAGAGCCGGCCACTCTATTCAATTAGGACTATAGTATTCGAATTACCTCCATAGAAAAAATGAGACTTTTCTAACGGAATTATGAACCTCAAATAATTGAAGTAGTAGACTTCAGGTAATGACGCTATTAAATGAATTGGAAACAAGTGAGATATCAAGTTCAAGTTAATACCATTACTTTGAACTTAAACTCACACATATTGCATTCATTAATGGTATAACCAAAATCCTGATAGATTATGAAATGGTGCTCATGACCATTGTGATCTTTGATATACTATGGGCATAGCCATTATGTGACATTAGTCAAGACTCTATATGTTGGGATCATAGTGGGAGTGAACATCTGGGAACATAAATCCAAGAAATGAGGTTCGTAGCATTACATTACTTCTAGTAATTTCAAGAAGACAATTGGCATATTTAGGCCTAGTAAAATTATGAATTAGCTATTCATCATTCTAGATAACTTTAGAAAAGTTCTAAAAGATTATTTGGACTCTTATCGAATGTAATCTGAGACTAGCGGGCAAAATTGATATAAGGGGTAAAATGGTAATTTTACCTTGTGTCAATGGGCACAAAGGTTCACAAATACTAAGTTTGTAAATTTTTGTAAATTTGACAAATCAATGTTTAACGTTGACTTCTCATGATATTAGGATTTTTAAAGAGTGCAATCCTGAGTCTTTGGTGAAATGATTTTATGATTAATAAACTTGAATTATCTTAATCAGATTGAAATAATCCGAAGTTTGTTGTAGCTTGAAATTCCAATGGATTACTCAACTAAATTTGGAGAATTCAATCCACATTAAGTTAGAACAAAATTTAGATGAAATTAAATGATAGCTTAAAGTATTTATGTCTTAATTAAGACAAGAGTTGCCATATTTTAGAAAAAGAATTATTTTTGGACAAATGTTGTCTTAAGCATGCTTGAAAAAGTGAGAAACAATTGTCACTAAAGAGGCAATAATAATTCTTACAGTAGTTGTTTAAATTAAATAAGAGTTGTTTTAACTAGACAATATAATTTTAAAACAAAGGTTATTTTAATTAAGATAAGAGTTGTCTCAATCTAAACAACATTTATCTTAAGTAATTGTTTTTATTAGATTACTTTAAATTAATATTTGAAATGTTCAAATTAATTGATTTAAAGAAGTTGATTAATATAAAATTAAATCTCCATTTAATTAGAAATTTTAGTTATGGCATTTCATTATGATAAAATTAATTCAATTATTTATTTATCCTAATATTATTGCAAAGTTTGAATTGTTCAAACTTGTGAAACAATCTCCTCTCCATGTGATGGAGAGGTGCAAGGCTAAGGGAGGCAATTTGAGCTTTGAAATGTTCAAATATATTCCATCCTAATTATCCTAATTAACTAAAATGAATAAATGTTGAAAATTAAAAGAATTTTACATTTCTAAGAAACCAACTTTCACAAGGAGACCAACTAAGTCAAAGGGAATTGAATAAAATAAAATTCTCTTACGAGGATGGAAAATGGGGAACTTCTATAATCTCGAGTAGTGGGAGCCATTACCTTGCCATTTTTTAATAACAAGCTATTAGTTTTAAATGATGTTTATTTTATTCCTGAACTTTGTAGAAATTTGATTTCTGTTGTTTGTTTAATCAATTCTAGATATTATATTTCTTTAGATAATGACATTACCATTTCTATAAAAGAAATTTTAATGTGTTCTATAATTACTAGTAATAATTTATATTATCTAGAACTAAATAATTAGATTTCAAACGTTGCATAAAAGAATTCACCTAGGTCTAAAAGAATAAAAGAATCTAGTATAGATAAAAGTTATTTATGGCATCTGGGATTAGATCATATTAATCAAAATAGGCTTAGCGGACTTGTAAAGGATGGTACTCTACCAGAAATAATAGAGTGTTCTTTATCAGTCTATGAATCCTATATTGACGGTAAGATGACTAAATCATCCTTTAAAGCAAAGGGGTTAGATGTAGAATGTTCTAGAGTTGGTAGATGCAGATGTGTATGGACCAATGAACATTCAAGCTAGAGGAGGTTATGTTTATTTCATAACATTCATTGATGACTTCTCACAATATGGTGTTGTACATCTAATGCACAACAAGAGTGGTTCCTTGGAAAAGTTCAAGGAATTCAAAGCCGAAGCTGAAAAGTAGTTAGGCAAACCATTGAAACAACTTTGATCATATTGAGTTTGTGAGCATTTAACTTAAGAGTTTAACCATTTTTTTGGTCAATTATGGAATCATTTTCTATTTATTGGCAACCAGAATGCCTCAACAAAATGAGATTGCCAATAGGACAAATAAGACTCTTTTAGAAATGGTGAAGTCAATGATGTCCTATGCTACATTACCACAATCGTTCTGGGGACATTGTATACAAAAAACAACATTCTTGCTAAGGTTTGCTCCATCAAAGGTAGTGCCTAAGACTCCAAGGGAGCTGTGGACAGGATGTAAATCATCTCTACATAACTTACATACTTTGGGGTGTCTGGCACATGTGTATAAGCCTAAGTCCTCAAAGAGAGAACCAAGACAAAGGTATGTTTGTTTATAGGATATCCTAACAGTGCTAGAGGACATTTTTTCTATAGCAACAAAGATAAGAAGGTATTTATTAGTGCAAATACAACCTTCTTATATGAGGATTTTGTTAGAGATCACAAACCTCGCAGCAAGATTGTTTTTGAAGAACCAAGTGATAGGTCAGAATCTAAAGATGATTTTGATGAAGTCATAACTGATATGGATTCAAGAGTTGAATCTAAACCAATGGCACCTCATTGTAGTGGGAGGGTTGTTAGCTAACCTGACAAATAAATGGGTCTAGGAGAAAACATGGTGCCTTTCTTATATGAACATGAATAAGATTCCATTACCTATGAGGAAGCCATTAATGATGTAGATGCTATTCATTGGCAAAAGGCAATGAACTAAGAGTTTGAATCTGTTTATTCCAACAAAGTCTATACTCTTGTAGATGCATCTGAAGGAATAAAACCCATTGGCTGCAAGTGCATCTATAAGAGAAAGAAATATGATGATGGGAAGGAAGAGAACTTTAAGGCTAGGCTAGTAGCCAAGGATTATACCTAGAGAGAAGGTATTGACTATGAAGAAACATTCTTGCTAGTTGCTATTCTTAAATCCATCAGGATTCTAGTATCCATCACTGCGCATCTTGACCATGAGATATGGTAAATGGATGTCAATACCACATTCTTAAATGGGGATCTTGAAGAGCATTTTTATATAACTCAACGAGACAGTTTCATTAAAAAGGGCCAAGAGTACAAAGTATGTGAATTGCATAGTTCCATCTATGGACTTAAGCAAGCATCAAGACCTTAGAATAAGATTTGAAGCTGTAGCTAAGTCTAATGGATTAAAACAAAATGTAGATAAACCTTATGTCTATAAAAGGTTACAGGAGAGTAAGGTTGTCTTCTTGGTACTCTATACAGATGACATTCTACTCATTAGGAATGATGTAGGAATGTTATCTATGGTAAAAAAATGGTTGAATCAACAGTTTTTGATGAAAGATTTAGTTAATGATATCTATGTTCTTGGGATTGAAATAATAAAATATTGCAAGAACAAGTAGATAGCTTGTCCCAAGTGACCTACATTGACAAGCTATTGACAAAGTTTGCTATGCAGGATTCAAAGAGAGTGTTCACACCCTACAGGCATGAAATCAAACTTTCTAAGGAGTAGTCACCCAAGACTCTTGAGGAAGTTGAGTAAATGAGATGGATTCCCTATGCATCAGCAGTACGAAGTCTGATGTATGCTATGCTTTATACCTGACCAAACATTTGCTATGTTGTTTGTTTGGTAGGTTTCATTCAAACATTGGTATGGAACACTAGACTGTGGTCAAGTGTATATTTAAGGATCTTCGGATGAAGAACTACATGTTAGTATATTCTGGTAGTGACCTAATTTCAATTAGGTGCACTGACTCTAACTTCTAGTCTAACATTAATTCTTGAAAATCAACATAAAGCTCTATTTTCACTTTGGGTGGTGCAAGCGTTGTTTAGAGGAGTGCAAAGCAATCTTTGATTGCTCACTCCATTGTGGAAGTGGAATATGTTACAGATTGTGAAACTACAAAGGAAGATATTTGATTGCACAAGTTTCTTAAGGATCTTGACGTGGTCCTAGATGTGAATAAGCTCATGGCTCTCTATTGTGATAATAGTGGAGCTGCAACAAACTTGAAAAGATCACAAGCCAACCAAATACATTTAGAGATAATATCATCTCATACGAGAGATCATACAATGTGAGGAACTTGTCATCACCAGGATAGTGACTGAAAGGAATCTGGCTGATCCAATCACAAAGACTCTTTCATAGAAGAGCTTCAAGGAACACCTAAAAGGATTAGGGACATCTCATATTTGCTTTAGGGCAGGTGAGAGATTAAGGGGAATAGGTTGTCCTAGAAAGCATGTTGTATTACCCAATTTGATGTAAATACATTTTGATATTAATAAATAAAAAGTTTATTTATTTAAGCTTTATTTTATAGGTATTAAGGTTCCTAGATTCTAATAAACCAAGATAAATCTGCATAAGGATTATGCAAATAAGAGATTTGTATCTTTGATGAATCTAAAACAATATTTACAGTCACTGAATATAGCCGATCACTTTTGGATTACCTCCATAGCAATGATGAGTCTCAAATCATTGAAGTTGTAGACTTCAAGTAATGAAACTATTAAATGAATTAGAATCAAGTGAGATATCAAGTTCAAGTTAATACCGTTACTTTGAACTTGAACTCACACATATTGCATCCGCTAATGGCAAAGCCAAAATCATTATGAATTGTAGATTCGTGTTCATAACCATTGTAATCTTTGATATACTATAAGCACGACCATTGTGTGACATTAGTCAAGACTCTGTATGTTGGGATCATATTGGAAGTAAACATCTAAGAATATAAATCCAAGAAATGAACATCGTAGCACTACATCACATCTAGTGATTTCAGGAAGACAAAAGCCATATCTAGGCCAAGTGAAATAAGGGGTAAAACAATAATTTTACCCTGTGTCAATGGATTGCTATGAGAATTAACAAACACTAGGTTTGCAAATTGGACAAATCAATATTCAACATTGACTTCTCATAATTTTAGGAATTTTTAAGAGTGCAATCAAGAGTCTTTAGTGAAATGACTTCATGATTAATAAATTTGGATTGCCTTAGTGAGATTGAACTATTCCCAACTTTATTGGATATTGAGATTCCTGTAGATTCCCCAACTCACATTAGAGAATTCAATCTACATTAAGGTGGAAGAAATTTAGACGAAATTAAATGATCGCTTAAAGTGTTTATGTTTTAATTAAGACAAGAGTTGTATTAATTTAGAAAAATAATTATTTTAAGACAAATGTTGTTCTAAGCATGCTTGAAAATCTAAGAAACACTTTTGCCACTAAAGAGACAAAAATAATTCTTACATTGATTGTCTAAATTAAAAAAAAAAGTGTTGTTTTAACTAGACAATATAATTTTAAGATAGATTATTTTAATTAAGACAAGTGTTGTCTCAATCTAAACAACATTTATCTTAAGTAATTGTTTTTATTAGACTACTTTAAATTAATATTTGAAATGTTCAAATTAATTAATTTAAAGAAGTTGATTAAATAGAGAAAATCCTCCTTTAATTAGGAATTTCGGGCAATGGCATTTTATAAGGATAAAATTAATTTAATTATTTATTTATCCTAATATTGTTGCAAAGTTTGAATTGTTCAAACTTGTGAAATAAGCTCCTTTCCATGTGGTGGAGAGGTGCACGACCAAGGGAGGGGAATTGGCCTTTGAAATGTTGAAATATATTCCCTCCTAATTATCTTATTTAACTAAAGTGAATAAAGGTTGAAAATTAAAAGTTTTAATTTTCAATGAAACCTACTTTCATGAGGAGACCAAGTCAAAAGGAATTTAATAAAAAACTTTTTATTCATATTTATATTCAACAAAGATCAATTAGAAAGCCCCACATGTTTTTCTTAAAGCTTAAATAAAATATGACTTTATCAATTAAATAATACAATTATTGATAAATTAATTAGATGATTTGACTATCTACTTTTTCCCTAATTGGCTTGTGAAATCCCCAAATTTTGGGGATGGCTATTTTTGAATTTCCCTTTAGTGGCCTTGTCACAATGTGACGGCCGGTGAAAAGCCATCACTTTATGACTTTGGGCGCGTAAGGGAAAACACAGAGAAAATGGGAGTCACCACCAATTAATTAGAAGGATAATTGGGATCCTAAAAAAATAAAAGAAAACTGGCCCTTCAAACTAGATGAAAGGTTCGGGAGTCTAATTACATGTGGGGAAGGTGTTAGACACCCCACAACGTCCATCCCTAAGGATGGTTACCCTAAATCGTTCGTTCTTTAAGATCTTAATTTATTTAATTTTATCCCATTTTTTATTAATAAATAATAATGGAACGTTGGGAAGAATATACCTTCACTGAATGCCTGAGAAAATCAAGACTTTGGAGAAAACAAAGTTCCACTGAAAGTCTAGAAAAAGAAATAAACGGGACCTCGGGGAAAACGAACTTCCACTGGATGCCCCAAAGGTTAGGACTTTGGAGAAGTTTTAAACTTCTACTAAAATCTTTTAAATGTTCACGAATGAAACATGCTGATTTTATTACTCCTAATCACATTTTAGTTTTGTCCAATTCTATGACCAAATTGAAATTCTTGAGAGAATAGGTATGAAATTCCAGTATTGGGATCTAAATAAACCTCTTGAAAATATTGGTGCAAATAAAAATGTTATTTGTGTGAATAGTGGGGCTAAAATGTAATTTATGAAAATAAGTGGGCTAGGATATAATTTATATAAAATAATGAAAGCAAAACAACATATATGAAAGTAGTATAGTCAAAATGCAACTTATATAAAGAACAGTTAAAAGGGTACTTTCAAAACTATTAAAGCAGGATAACTAAATTTATTCTTGACACAAAATAATTGATATGGATATTTTATTTTGGAAATGTTTGCTAAGTCCATTGGTTTATTCTGGAATATCGGGCTTTGGACCCATACTTTAAAATTAAGTTTTTTTTTATTAAACTATTGAAACCTTGTATTAGTTGCTTTTTGGAATCCTGTTGGGCCATTAAAACCCCAACATTGTTAACTTATATGATTTTCTTTAAAGGTGATCAATGGGTCTTTG
>JASKGM010049505.1:0-20335 GCA_034509205.1 Ceratonia siliqua
TTTTTGATTGATATTGTTAGTTACTATTTGATTAAGTGTCTGTTAGGCTTGTGGGAACTACTTTATAGTAGTTCTTATATCGATAACGTGCCTAGAGTGGGTCGTGATAGTTTGTGGAGTGATGGAGATGACAAAAAAAAAAAGAGAATGAGTGAGTTTGAAAGAGAGGTGGTCGTGAGGTGTGAAAAAAAAAAGGAAGTGGGGAAGAGAGAAGAAAATGAGTGGGTGAGAAGTGTGTGGGATGGCTAGGTCTGAAAAGAAGAAAGGAAATGTCATTGTTAAAGTGACCTAATGGGTTATGGGTTATGGGTTTGGATCTAGTGTTTAAATGGATAGGTTAATGAAGTTGGTTCAAAGGACTTTGTGGACATTGGGTTTTGGTGAGAAAAATGGATTGAGTTTCTCACAAAATAAAAGAAAAGAGATTGGGCTAACATACAAAGATGACTTGTAATTTTATTTTTCTTATTTTTTGATTAAATTTTTTAGTAAAATAAATAATAAAAAATGAAATACAAGTAGACCCTTGTATTCAAAATTTTTGTGATTTTGTTTTTTTTTATATTTGTATATCTGTTATTTATTTAAAATAAAAATTACTAGACAAAATTGGATATTCACAGTATTTACCAATCATTTGATAAGCCCCACAAAATACAAATCATGTCTTTCTCTTTTTAAATTTGATATATTCGATGTTTTTTAAAATTAGAAAGAACACAAATAAGGTTTTCCATATCTGTGAAATTATTGCAATATTTATGATATTGATTTGTATTATTACTAATACTTCCCCCTTTTACAATTTCGGTAAATAATTAGGACAACACTAATAAATTTGTCAAATCAGTTCAAGTTAGCCTTGGAAATTGTAAAAAAAAGCAAGCTAGATATGAAAATTGTTGGCCGTTTCTTTTCACAAATTAATTAAGATGAATAATAAAGAAAATCTCGATAACTTTCGAAGTTAAATTTTAATATAATTTATGGGATGATATTTCGCGCGCATATATATATAGTACAGAAAGGGCACAGATACCCAACCCATCTTTTTCTAGGAAGAGTTACATTGCCAAGCCTTTTGATTTTCACTTGGGAAACAAAAATGACTCAACCGGGTGGCCATGTCTTTTTGCACCTCCTGATGTTCCTGGCCTTTCTTGTAGTTGCAAGTGAGGCTGAGATCTTGCGAGACAAAACACATGTTCACATTAACAATGACGGGTGAGGGTTTGAATCTCGAAGTACATTGTAAATCCGGAGACGATGATCTTGGAGTGCATTATATTGCCTACAAAGCAGAATATGAGTTTGAATTCCGACCCAACTTTTGGGGAACTACACAGTTCTACTGCAGCGTGAATTGGATAGACACTTCGCATTATATTGATATTTACATTGCTCATCGAGATAAGGGAAAATGTTCAATTAATTGCATTTGGAGCATAAGAAAAGATCGCCCATGTATGTTCAATTACGAAACTAAAAAGTTTGATATTTGCTACGAATGGAATTAGTCAGTTCTTACATCATTACCGACCCCTAAATTACCAAGAAGTGATGGCTCAATCCTTCCATGATTTTAGTGAATGGAGATACCGTAGCGATGTACTTTCCTTTAATACATAAATTTGAATGGAAATCATTCAATCTTGCTAGATGCTGATTGATTTACAATATTTCTGATTGTTCAAGTACATTTTCTTTTTCTTTTTAAACATTATTTTCATTCTTGATGCTATAATTTCTCAAACGCTGCTCGTTCTATGTTTTGAACTAGTTGTCGTGGGATGTATGAAGTCTAAAATTTTATTTGGTAAAAATATAATGAAAAATGTTGGGAAGTGCATTATCTATTTACTAAAAATTATTGTATAATTAATTACTTAATAATTATAAAAAAATTATTCTTGAGAAGTAATAACCGCCTCCTTAATTATAAAACTAATTATATTTGAGGAGTAGTGGTTTGGAAGCTTGTTCCACTCCTTTTTTGGTCTAGGTTGGAAAAAGAAGATAAAAAACTATTATTTAGTGTTTCATAAGGTACCAAATTCTTACTGTCCTGTGGATACTAAATTCTTAATTGGTGCAAACTACTGTTCATTTTTTTTTATTTTTTCTATAAAAATATGATTATTCAGTTAGAAAATAATTATTCAATTATAAAAAGGGATTATTTTATTATAATCATAAGATAATAATCAGTTTTTATAAAGGGCAAAAAAGAAAAGAACAAAAAAATAAATAGTGCTTGGCACCAATGAAGAATTTGGAGGCGCACACTAAATAATAATTTTCTCAAAGCCAGCTATCCTCTTATAAACTTCTCTCCTACACTACAATAATTTTTTCTCACTCTTTTTCTGTTCTCACTGTACTTCCTTTTCTTTATATCTCTTGTTACTCATACCCTCTTCTTCCTCTTCTTTCTCAATTCAAGTTTCATTTTATATTTATCTCCACGTTTTAAGCTAAGTTCTCATCAGCCAGCAGTAACATTGATAAGTCAGATTCCTGACTGCTTGAATCAAGAACCTCAACTGCCTTTGACTTGCCTCCAGTCTTGGATTTAACCTCAGCAGTAACATTGAAAGTGTTGATTGAACTTTGGCTTTTTCCTTGTCTTGCTTATGGGAGTGTTATTGATGAAACTTAAAAATTAATAAGTAATGAACCATTTATTTTATCTTTAATTAATGACTTGACTTGTACAATGGATACATTCATAAGGGTATTTATTACATTTGTTTTTAAATTGTATTAAATTAATTTGTATTAAATTTTGTATTTGTGTTTAACAATTTTAAGTGATTTTGAGTATTTACACATAAGCAAATTGATAAAACGCGTCTATATGTTAAAAGCATAAATTTTGAGTAATTTGATTGCAAAATCATAACTGTTAAGAACCAAATTAAAGAGTCATTTCATTTTTATTTTTGGACAGCAAGATATATTTAGATATGCTTGTTTTTATAAGTTGGTATTCAGAATACTTGATAATATTTAAGATAAAATCCTATGTTAAGAAGAATATAAGATACTAATATACAAAACGATTTCTAGAACTCTCCATTCATATAACAGATTAAATGGGGATTTTTTTAAAATAAAATCCATATTTATATGCTTTGTGGGATTTGTATTCTCATAATTCTTAAAACATATTGATAATATAATTTGAGAAAGAAAGATAAAACATGTATATTTTATATTTTAAAAATTAGTATTTACCAATCATTTGATAAGCCTCACAAATCATGTCTTTCTCATTTTAAATTTGATATTTTCGATGCTTTGAAAAATTAGAAAGAACACATATAATGGTTTTCCAAATCTCTGAGATTATTGTAATATTTAAGATATTGATTTGTATTATTACTAATGCTACCCCCTTTACAATTTCAAGGTATATAATTAAGGCAGCACTAAAAAATTTGCAAAATCAGCGAAGCTAGCCTTGGAAATTGTAAAAACAGCCAAGCTGGACGTGGAAATTGTTGGCCGTTTCTTTCAAGAAATTAATTGAGATGAATAATAAAGAAATTTTCCATTGATAACATTCCAAGTTAAATTTCAATATAATTTATATGATGATATTGCGCGCATATATATAGCACAGAAGGGACACAACTAGGCAACCTACAATCTTTGTCTACGAAGAGAGAAACATTGCCAAGCCTTTTGATTTTCACTTGGGAAACAAAAATGACTCAAACCCGGGGACTATAGCTTTTTGCACCTATTGCTGTTCCTTGCCTTTCGTGTAGTTGCAAGCTGTGAGACTGGGTTCTTGCAAGACATAACACATGTTCACATTAACTATGACTTGGGTGAAGGTTTGAATCTCGAATTGCACTGTAAATCCGCGGACATCTTGGAGTGCATTAGATTTCCTATAAAGCAGAATATGAGTTTCAATTCCTACCCAACTTTTGGGGAACTATACTGTTCTACTGTAGCTTTTATTGGACAGGCACTTCACATTATATTGATATTTACATTGCTGATCGAGATCAGAAACATCGTCCAATTAATTGCATTTGGGGCATAAGAAAAGATCGCCCATGTATGTTCACTAACAAAACTCAAAAGTTTGATATTTGTTACGAACAACAGAAGTCAGTTCTTACATCACTACCGACCCCTAAATTACCAAGAAGTGATGGTTCGGTCATTCCATGACGTTAGTGAATGGATATGTCGTAGCCACGTATTTTCCTTTACTACATAAATTTGAATGGAGATCATTAAATTTATATGCTGATTGATCCACAATATTTCTGATTGTTCAAGAACTTTTTATTTTCTCTTTATAGTTTATACATGATTTTCATTCCTAATGCTACAACTTCACAAAAGTTGCTCGTTTTATGTTGTGAACCAGTCGTTATGGAATGTATGAAATCTAAAATTTTACTTGTTAAAAATATAATGAAAAATGTTGGATAGTGGATTATCTATTTACTAAAAATTATTGTATAATTAATAATTATAAAAAATTTTCTTGAGAAGTAATTAATGCCTCTTTAATTATTAAAAAAATTATATTTGAGGAGTAGTGGTTTTGAAACTTACACCACTCCTTTCTAAGTCTAGGCCAGAAAAACTAGCTAGAAAATTATTATTTGATGTTTCATGGGACACCAAATTTTTACATAATGTCCTATGGGCACTAAATTCTTAATTGGTGCAAAGCACTATTCACTTTTTATTTTTTCCCTTTATAAAAATATAGTTATTCTGTTATAAAAATAGTTATTCAGTTATATAAAAAAATAGTTATTCTATTATAACCATAAGATAATAATCACTTTTTATAAAGGAAAAAAAAAAAAAGTAAAGTGTAATTTGCACCAATTAGGAATTCGGTGACCATGGGCACCATGTAACAATATGGTGCCTCAAGAGGCACCAAACAATAATTAATTTTTTCAAAACTAGCTATCCTCTTATAACTTCTCTACTTCACTATGTTCATTTTTTCTCACTCTACTTCTTTTTCTCTTTGTCTCTTGTTACTCATATCCTCTTCTTCCTCTTCTTTCTCAATTCAGGTCTCATTTTATATTAATTTGTCTCCACGTTCTAAGCTAAGTTCTCATTCCTTATTTTGAGATTCATTTTGTTTTCTTCTCCATTCTTCGTTATTTAAAGTATTATAACAACTTTTTTTTCATGAATAAAATTTCATTTGTCTTATTTTTGCAAGAATAGAAGTTCATCCAATGGTATGTTTTGATAATCTTTCTGTTTTGTATCTCAACTTTTTTTCATTTATTTCTGTGTATAATTTTTATAACTAGATTTTCCTATACAAGATTTTGTTAGTATTATTCTTATTATTTCAGTTTTGATTATTCTTTTTTTGAAATTTTCCTATGATTTTTGCATTTATGAGTTTTTGTTTATTTTGAGTTTTGAATTTTTAGATGCATTTATGGTGATTTCTATATTTATGATGATCTTCTTTGATATGGTGTTTTTTTTTTTTTTTAAGAGGAATTTAATTATTTGGTACCTAAAAATTAGTGTACACCACTTTAGTCCTTGAAACATTTTTTTACATGCTTGATTGATTGTCTCCATTACATCATTTTGTCATCTCCCTTAAATTAGACTTGAGGTATTTTCTCATATCTCAACATTAGTTGCACTCTCTTTCCTTGCTGGCTGCTTAAGTGTAATGACTACCTATGTAATCTTTGGACAGTAATTTTTGAATGAAATTTCTTTCAATTTCTAAAATTATGTTAGTTGAAAATAAATATTACTTAAGTAATCAAGTAGAATTTTTCTTATTTCTACACATTTTTGGTAGTATTGCAGTAATTAAGAAAATGAAAAGTTTAATTTAATGTGTTGGAAAAAATAAATAAAAATTTACATGGGTTTAAATATGGTCTGATTTAAAACAACTTAAATGTTTTTTTATTTGTGATTTGAAAGACTAACTCCAGTACTCATTTTCTAGCTTTTGGATATTTGGGCATTTTTTTGAAAACATCTTTTAGATTTTATAACCAAAATAACGTGACTTTTCTTTGGAAGTATTTTCAATATGGTCATATATAATGTTCAACCAAAATATCCAACTTCTATTTCCTTGTTCCAAAACTCCCAAAAATTCCAGAGTTCCCTTTGGTCAAATAATAAGAAACAGTTGGATCATTTTCAAGCCACAAGTTCGGATATTTTTTTAGGAATGTTAGGTGATATTTTAATTACTTCCCATTATCTGATTGTGTGAAACAGCCATTACTCTATGGAAGTCTCCAGTCTCTTCTCTTCTCTAGACTCTCGGTTTTCTTCTCTTCATAACTCTCGAACACCCATTATTCTAGAAAACCTTCAGTAGCTCGCCTATCACAGTTGACTTCCAAATGAAGAATACATCACTAGCTAGAAAAGAAAAAGCTGGAATATTACATACCATCTTTTGGAAACAAAAGAGAGATGTGCCAGCTATTGGAATTATAGGAAATCAGAGAGAATGTATATAAATAGCTGAGGAAGAAAGTAAGTCTCTCTGTCTAGTATCCTTGGCTACAAATAATTAGGTACTTGGTTCGTGCTCCATACATTCTTTGACAAGGAATTTCCACATTCTTAGACTAAATCTAGCTTAGGAATTGTGACTCTTGAAAAGATTGGTTATACCCAAGTTGCTTTATGCCTATGATTTTAGCATTTCTTAATTAACACATAAATGGGATTGTCAAAATAGATTTTGGATAGTTAATATTGCAAAAAGGGTCTACTTTATTTTTTTTTCAATATCAAGAAACTGGGTTCCTTGACTTATATGCATACTTGTTTTTGACTTGCTAGTAGTTAGTATAATTGACTAATTGAATAAACATTGTCATTGTGGACAATGGTTGATTGGGTAGCTACTTGTACGAGAAAATTAAGTTAAGAGTGTTGGGCTATAGGTCACATCCAAGTTAGGCATAATTTAAGTGTGAGCATTTTCATGAGGATAGTAAGATAATTAAGGTGTTTGGGAAAGAAATACTAGTTATAATTAAGTGTGAGCATGAAAATGTAGGCAAAGATTCTAGTAAATTATATTCAACACTGAAAAAGAAATTGGTGAAAAGCACACCGTGCTTAGAAATGAGAGGAATAAAACAAGGAACTAAGCTTGATCATATTTTGCATATTGCGTCCGAATTTTAGAAAATTTGGGGTTTTCTTGGCTAGTTGACTATGGGCAAATTAATTCCTTTCATAGTTGAATCCTTAATTTACCAATAAGTTGTTTCTATAGGAAGAACCTCTATGGACATGCGAGCAAAGTGTAAAGATATTATAATAGCTTTTCCTCATATTCTTGCCTCTAAATGATGAAAGGCAACCTTGGTTAGCGAATGGTATACTAGTTTCCAAAGCTCGCAAGGTAAGTGAGACTCTTCTATTCTAGGTTACATGAGTTTCTCTTATATAGTATAGTTTATCAAATATTCTAATTTAGTTTGCCCTTTAATTTCTATCTATTTCAAATATGCAAGAAAGTACATTTTGTGTTTGAACCTTCCATCTATTTCTTCATCATGAGATTCTATGAATATTATAGACATTTTGAATTCATACATTTAAGAGGGGTTCATCTATGTTTGACCATAAATTTTTTTAAAGTTATTATTATTAAGATTTTATATCATGATATTAATATTGTGTGATCTTATAATTTTCTTTTCTTTTCATGGCTAAGTTGGATGAACTTAAATTACTTTCACCAATTACCTTAAATGCGTATGAAGAGATTATGCTTTCATTTTTACATGGTTACTATATATTCCTATTTTTATAAGAAAAAATTATAAGAGCTTAATTATTTTTATATGGTGCATGAAAATTGTTTTTGGGTGAATCTTTAATTACTTCTATAAGGAAACCTTAGGTGTACCTAGTATATGGATTGTCTATGGACTACATTAGGAGGCATAAGGAGTTACATGAGACGGGTATGGGCTAGCATCTGTGAGTTGAGTTAGCTTCAAATGTGCACTATTTGATATATGTTACATGTTACATAAAAGAGTTTTCTATGTGAAGAACGAGTAGATCCATCCCTTAGTTATATGCATTTTTCCTAATCATAAGAACATGGGTTTTGAATGCATGGATTTTAACTGTATAAGTATATAAATATCACAATCGTGAGTTTATGGTATTCGTACATATAACTGAAGAAATTTCCATTTACTTGAACTGTATTCTTTTTACAAGAAAGTACTAGTACTTGAAATTTCATAACAGTAAATGTATTTCTTATGAGCATTAATATATGGTTGAAATTACTTTCTTTATTTTGTCTTATTATGTAAAGAAAATAGATATTACTTTAATTATTTATTTATTTTGTTTTCAAACTTGTACCCTTGGGTGGTGGTTTTCCATTTTACTAAGTCTATGACTCACCCCTCCCTTATTTTTCCTTCAGTTTAATTTGCAGGAATTCCTGGAAGACAAATAGAGCAACAGTCATGATCTTGGACAGTTTGATTAGGTTGTGCATAGTCTTGTGTTGATCAAGGGTCTTGCATATTGTTTTATCTTGTGATACCCTTTAGTTTTTGTGTTATGGCCATGGAGGCCTATTAGTATTCTGATTGTATAATGTAGGTGCCTATTTTTATGAAATCTCCCCAGCTTCATTTTATTTGTGTAAATAAATTAGTAACTTGAGTTTTTTTTCTCACATTAAAGGAATACATATATGTACAGGCTTGTAGGAGACCATCTTATTGGTGGTTCCCTACACTGATTACGTGTCTATGATTGTGGTGTGACATTAAGTCCATAATATGACAAGTTATTTGATAGCCTAAGCAAAACTACAAAGTTTTGGTCTTGAAATGTGATCTGGGAAGAAGTGGAATCTGAATGGATGAGAAGTCATCCAATGAAGACTCGGTCAATTGTGACTAGTGGGGAAAAAGAGAATGGCCATGTTATGGCTAGTTGTGTCAATAATGGAGAGAAACTCTCTTGAGTGGGTAGTTATCCTAGGAATTAGGAGTTGCCCATTACTGAAATTTGATGTATAAATATAGGCCGAGGGTCATAAAAAAAGTTAAGCTATGTATAAACCCTTTCTCTGGAAATATGATATTCTTCTTTCCTCTAGATATTGTATTGTGTTAACTTGTTCTCTTTTGTTTATTCGTAAATCCCTTCCCCTGAAATCAGATCATGTTAGTATCAGAGCATTAGATCTAAACCTGTGACAAAGTTCTTGGTACATGGTATTAACCAAGTCTGGTTATCGAAATACCAGTGAACCCCTATCCATCCTTCAAACACATAGAAGATCACCTCAAAATCACTAATCGGCAACCAAAATGTATGTAGGAACAGAGGAAGAAACCTTGCCTGACCTTTGAGCACTCTCCACTAAAGTTGATAGGCTATCTAAACAGTTAGGAATTGTCTTAACCTGGATACAAAAGCCCTTATCTTCACCCTGAATATAGAACCTAGTAAATGACACCCAATCACCTTAACCCTGTATAGCTACGAAGCGAACCCAACCACAAGAAACCCAGAGCATAAAAGAGGAAGAGGAACAAGACAATATCAGCTTCATTTCTTTCACAGACACAAGACCCAACCATTTAAAGTTGAAGCCAAGATTGATATTTCAACCTTTGATGGCACAGCAGACGCAGAAAAGCCAAACTCTTGGATAGAATAACTGAAGACATACTTCACACTGTATGGCTTTAGTAGTTGTGAGAAGGTAGCATTCGCCATATAGAACCTCACCAGCCATGCTTTGGCTTGGTCGAATTCAGCTTTAAAAACCATTGGGGATCACAAAACCACTTAGCAAGAGTTCACCCGTTGCTTACATCAAGAATTTTACCCTATGGGTTATGCTCAAGACCGATGGACTCATTGGCATAATTTAAGACAAAATAGAGCCAAACTATGTAGGAGTATACTATGGAATTTCACCGGTCAGCAGTGGTACTGGGTGTAAACATTTATCATGAAGATATTTTCACTAAATTTGTTACAGGACTCCCCCAACCATCTAGAATGAGATTCAACTTTATTAAGCTACGGATATTTTGACGATCAGAAGGACAGCCATGGCTATTTAACAAAAGAATAAGAACACTAGACAATGAAGTAGAGATAGCCATTGTTGTCAAACTCGAGAGCTTAAGTAAACTCAGAGGGAGGTACTCGTAAAATCGTAAGAGTTTACATACTTTAAAAATAGATTATAAAATATATATACTCATAACAAAGAAACTTAAAATGCAATATAAAATGAGAGAAAACAAATAAGAAGATTCTTTATTGTGTTATAAAACTAAAATTCATATATTATAACTACAAATTAAAACTTAAAAGTGAAAATTCAACAAAGATTTTCAAATGAGAGTCAAAGCGGTTTGTTGTAGCATGAGAGTTTATGAAGATTTCTTAAAATTGCTAACTGTAACAGAGAAAATCACATTATTTTTGGGTTGTATTTTTTCTTTATTTACAGGTTAGGCTGAGTAGAGTAATGAAATATAAGTGAGGTTAGTGATTTGAGATTTAGAAACTAGAAAAAGAAGCCCAATTGCTTATATTTCATAAACTCGTGAACTCGGTGCCGATTTTACGAGTTTATAATACTTTACCTCGAGTTTACCAAAAATAGAGTTTAAGCGCGAGTTGACACGTTTTCTTTATCTAAACTTGGAAGAGTTTAAGAGTTACCTCGAGAGTTTGACAATCATGGAGATAGCTACAAAGAAAAAAATGCAAATAAACAGAATGCAAGAAGGTAAAATCCGAGAGGTAACCTTGTTTCTTCATTTAGAAATACTCTATGATATATCAAGTCATGATAAAAGGGAGTGTCGGAAGTTACACCCAGAATTTTTCCAAGACAAGTGGAAAAAAGAGGGAGGACAAAGGAAGATCACAATTACTGCTACCAATGACCGTGTCGAGCTTAAACCTGTTGAAGAAGTAGATCGAAGTTTAGCATTGATTGCTCAACCAAATGGAAAGAGTCTCAACAATAGTATATCCATCAATGAAAAGGAGGAATTGTTCAGCCTAAGAATACAAGTTAAGCAGGAGATGATTTGGGGTAATCATTGATACAGGTAGCCAGAAAAATTTGATTTCCTTTAGTTTGGTCAAGAAATTAGGACAGGAAACCACCCCTCATCCACGACCATATCCTTTGGGGTGGATACAAAAAGACATGGTGTTGTAGATCGACAGGCAGTGTAACTTCAGGTTTGCAATTACCAACCAATATGTTAATGAAATAACTTGTGAGGTGGTTCCCTTGGATATATGTTAGGTGATATTTGATAGTCCTTACTTATGGGATAGAGATGCTATTTACTATTTCCAAGCTCAACAGTATCAATTATGTAAGGAGGGTACAAAGTGTATCGTCCATAAAGATCAGGGAAGACCAAAAACAAAATTGGTGACTGCTTGTCAAGCAAAAAGAATAGTGAATTCATCACACAAGTTTGTTTTGTTAATGGTGTGACCAGTGGGTTTAACTACAAATTCACTCGATAAACATGAGGTGGTGAATATCGAGGATGCAAGAATCCAAAGTCTACTTGACCAGTATGTTGAGTTGTTCACTGAACCCCGGGGATTGGCCCCAACTCATAATATTGAACATGACATTCAATTAATGTTTGACGCCACATTGCCCAATATTGGCATGTACCATAACTCCATCACTAAAAGCGAGGAGATTAAACAGCAAGTGCAGGAATTGCTGGAAACTAGGGTAATCCAGCCAAGTAGCTCACCTTGTGGATCCCTTATTTTACTGGTGCCAAAGAAAAGAGGAGAATGGCGTATGTGTGTCAACTACCGAGCTCTTAACAAGATTACTATAAAGAACCGGTATTCTTTGCCAAAGATCGACCATCTACTAGACCAGCTAAAACGTGCAACCATCTTCTCTAAACTTGATCTAAAATTTAGTTATCATCAGTTCGAATTAGAGGTGAGGATACCTGGAAAACGACCTTCAAAATAAAGCAGGGACTCTATGAATGGTTTGTAATGCCTTTTGGTTTATGCAATACTCTTGAAACATTTATGAGACTTGGGAATGAGGTATTGAGAGCTTTTATTGATCAATTTGTCATTGCCTATTTAGATGACATTCTAGTTTACAAATGCTCTTGGGAGGACCATCTAATTCATCTACAAAAGGTGTTCAAAAAACTCAGAGAATACTAACTCTATTTTAACCCCAAAAAATGTGAAATCAGCAAGAAACACTTGATGTATTTAAGGTTCATAGTAGGGGATGGCTAGTTACAAGTAGATGCCAAGAAAGTCAGGAGTATTACTGAGTGGCCGAGACCCAGAAATGTGACTGAGGTGAGGATTTTTATGGGTGCATGTCAGTATATAGGTAAGTTTATTTAAAACTTCTCTTTTGTTACTTCTAAACTTCATGCGCTAACGAAAGCTAACCAAACTTTCATCTGGACACTGGAACATGAGAAAACATTTTCATTGCTCAAGAAAACTTTTTTGGCTTTACTTAACTTACAGAAGCTTTTTGAATTGGAAACATATGCATCAGGATATGCAATGGGGGCTATATTGATGCAAGAAGGAAGACCTGTAGAGTATCATTCTAAAATTTTTCAGGGAGCTGCTAGAAATTACCCTACTTAAGATAAAGGCACTCCATCAAGATGTTAAGCACTGGTGAATGTATGTATTAGGGAAAGAGATAGTGGTGCATACTGATCATCGGCCACTTTAATATTTACAAACATAGAGTTGACTACAGCAAGCCAGAAATATGAAATCGATGACATATCTCAAATAATTCCATCTAGTCAGTAAGTATAAGAAAGGGTCAGACAACCAATTGGCTGACATGCTCTCTAGACCACCAATAAATGCTCTCTGTTTGTCTACTTTTATGCAGATACAACCTGAACAATGAGAAGAATACCAAAGTTGGTATGAAGAAGACTTTGAATTATGCAAGATACTGCATAACATAAAGAATGATGTACCCTTGGAATTCATGTTGCAAAAGGGACTACTATACAAAGGGGTCCTACTCTGTATCCCTCGAGTTAAGGAACAAATCAGACACATGAGAAAGGCCCATGCGTCTAAGGTGACTAGGCACTTCGGGATAACTAAAACACTTCAAAATTAGCTCAGGTATGTATATTGGCCCCGTATGCATAAAGAAGTGGTGCGGTTTATTAGAGGATACACATTATGCAGTGTTTCAAAGCCGGTAAACTAGAAGCTTGGGTTGTATCTTCCATTTCCTGTTCCATCAAGGCCATGAGAAAACATCTCCCTAGACTTTCTTGGGGGATTACCAACAACCAGATGGGGTAACAATTATTTATTTGTTGTAGTTCATCGATTCTCCAAAATGCTGATTTTAATGCCTTGAAAGAAGAATATAATAGCTGAAGGAGTAGCTTGACTATTTTTTGAAAATGTGTGGAAAATGTTTGGCCTTCCAACATCGATCATCTTAGATAGAGATTGTAGATTCTTAGGGAAGTTCTTGTGCACTTTATGGAATAGACTAGACACCAAGCTAAAGAAGAGTACTACCTTTCATCCTCAAACAAATGGGCAGACAGAAGTAGTTAACAGAACGGTAATTCATATTTTGAGGGGTTTTAACACTCAGCACCAGAAAACATGGGATGACAGTGCGCCGTTTGTTCAATTCACTATTAATCATGCTATTCATAGTTCCATAATGAAGTCTCCATTTGAGCTTTTTTTGGGTTTCCTACCTCAAAGACCCTTTGATCTTCATTTTTCTGTAGGGTTAAATTTACAGGAAACAGAGCATGATGCTGGCTTAGTTAAAGCTTAGTTTTACATTGAGCATATTCACCAGGTACAACAGGCAATGGAAGAGTAGTTACAAAAGGTTCAGAAAAAGTATAAAGAACGGCAGGATCAGAGGATGAAAGAAGGAAATTTCAATGAAAGTGATCTTGTATGGTTGCATTTAGGAAGAATGCATCGAGAAGGCAAGAAACTTGGGCCTATTCAATATAGTCCATTCAAAGTCATCCAGAAAGTTGGGGAGAATGCTTGCAAACTTGAATTACTAGCATACATGGATATATATTCAGTTGTCAACGTTGAAAAGCTAAAGTTGTTTGAGCTATCCATGTTGGATGTGAGCAAGATGAAATACTACCTTCAATGGATGACTTAATCATTAACTGCGAAGAAGTTTTGGAAGAAGATGCAAATTTGGAAAAAAAGTTAGTAAGTACTTGGCAAAGAGTACGAGAATCATTCAGAAACCACAAGAAGAGTCAACAATTGAGTACAGCCAAATGGTATCCCTGGGAGGCTGTGGAGACATAATTTGCTCATTTGAAGACAAGAGACCTAACGGGAGCTGGCTCTTTTTGATTGGGGAGTTGTGATCTAGGAAGAAGTGGAACCTGAATGGATAAGGTGTCAACCAATGAAAACTCGGTCAACTATGACTAGTGAGAAAGAGAAAGTGGCCATGTTATGGCTAGTCGTGTCAGTAATGGAGAGAAATTGTCATAGTGGGTAGTTATCATAGGAATTAGAAGTTGCCCATTAATGAAATTCGATGTATAAATATAGGCCGAGGACCTAGAAAAAAGTTAAGCTATGTACAAACCTTATCTCTGGAAAAATAATATTCTCTTTCCTCTAGACATTGTATTGTGTTACCTTGTTCTCTTTTGTTTATTCGTAAATCCCTTCCCCTGAAATCATATCAAAATGCCTCAAGATTTCTCGAGCTTTACTTTTGCGCTTTGGAGGTTCACCCAAGCTTGATTTTCTTACTCCCTCTGATCCTATAACTTATATTACAACTTAATCCTTACTGCTTAATTACCAGAGAAAATACAGCTTGGTCTTTTCCTTTTCTTCTTACGTAGCAATTGTACAATCCTAATATCTTTCAAAATCTGTATCCACCCATTTATGGTAAAACCTCAACAAAGAATATTTGCATACCATGAATAATAAGCAAGAACCTATAATGTTAAAAAGGTAATTCCAATCTAAAAGATACCCTAATTTCACCAAACAAATTTTACTTGGCTTAAAATAGACCCAAGTCACATTCCACAAAGAAAAGAAATATCATAAATTATTTGGACTTAAGAGGATTTTTGAATAGTTAAAGAAACCAGGAGAGTTAGTTCATTTGAGTTGCTATATAACAAAGGAGACACATAGGTTAGAAGAAATGGAATCCTGAACCATTTGGAAGCAAAGTGAACAAAATAGATAGAACGTGTATTAGATTCTCAAACTATGTATTATATGAATTTGATAGAAACATTTTTTAAATCTAGTAAATACGTAAGATACCAAAAAGCTTATTATAACCTAGTTTTACTATGAAACATCTAGATCCATAAATAGTTGAGAACTTTTACTTCTTATGGTGTTTTGAATTATGTTCTCCAAGGTGACCAAAAATAGAATATGTCGTCATAAGCCCTTGTATGGCACTATACAAGTGTTGGACAATTTAGTACCAAGTAAACACAAGTGCACGTTATCATTAACAAGTAATAAAGTAATAAGTAGAGTATTATTTCCACCAGGATTTGTTACCAATTTGTTAATTATTAAAATTATTCTTCTCAACCTCAATCAAACTAAACAATTGCAAATAATTAAATTAAAGCAAAATAAATTAACAACAAAGAGAACAATAAACCAAGATATGAAATTCACTAAGTTCAAACGCCTAGGACTACAATCTTCCCCCTTACTTCATTCAACTTAGTTCTTTCCCCAATAACTCAATTAATTATATCAATTGTTAGCCAAGAGCCCTAATTTATCTAAAAGCCTCTTCTGATGGCCAATTAGAAATATTCCTAATAAAAGGTACCCGATATTCCTATGAGTAATTATTAATCAAGAATTCATTAACTCTAAACTTTTTCTATGGCTACACATGTCATGTAAGTATATTACTATCTTACACAATCTCAAGGCTTCCACTCATTGATCATATGTCTCTCTACCCAAGGTAAAAACCCCAAATCCTTTTTCCACATTCTTTAAGGATTCCTAATTCAATCCAATTAATGGCTAGTTAATGAGAAGTACTAAGCATAGATAAAGAAAACAATCAATAACAATTAATTGAGATAGATCATAAATAAAATTAAGTCATACTATATGTGGGTTCCAATTGTACTCCTAGATGAAAAATCTACTCCATAGATAGAGTTACAAAAATAGAAATCAAAGTGATAATCAACATATCATAAATTCTAAAGAGGAAAAGTTAGGAGAATCAGAAAGATAAAACAATTGATAACCTAAAACTCCTATCTCCTAGCTTCTCGTCCCCAAAACTCCTATCTCCTAGCTTCTCGTCCCCAAAACTTCTCTGTAGTCGTCACCTCTTATCTCTAAAATTAGCTCCCTCCTTTTTTTTTAGTCTAAAGTCCTCTATTTATATTGTCTTCCACTGGTTTCTTTTCTTCCTCTTCAGAATAGGTTTTCTCTTTGTTCCTTTCTTTTGTTGGCTTCCTCTTCGAGCCAGAATTTAGCGTTTTACTCCTTTATTTAGGAAAGCTTCCTTAAGTTATTTCTAAGAAAAAACAATAAATAAAACAAATGAAAACTTTAATAAATTAAGGAAATTAAGTATCAGCTAGCATAAAATTTAGAGTAAAAGTATAATAAAATTAGCATAGAAATTAAGCACATCAACAAGTTATGAGATTTTAATAGGGGAAAGAACGGGAAAATGACCTCTATAAGAAGGCACAAGCCACCCTTCCCTTATGAGACATAAGTACGAAAAGTTGAATCCTTTGAAACAAAAGATTCATCAATTGGGTATGAGAGCAGCATCCTATGAAAAAGCCTAGAGACAGGGGTTCAACAATCCTTTCCTATGTTTGAGGCTTGACCTTTCAAGCATGGTTAGCAAGACGTCATTAGGAAGGATGACTTAAGAGACAAATATCCTATTGTGGCATACTAGCAAGGCTAAAATATCAAAATTGAAGCTTTCAAGCTATTATAAGAAGTAAGGATATGGATCCTTGACTTCAAGGACTTAATCCTTGAGGTTGTAATAACTTATATATAGAGGTACTTGAAGTTAGAAATGCTATCATGTGCACTTTAGCAAAAGCTTGCTAAAAGACACTAATTACATAAGGTCTCCACCTTAAATCGTAGCACCTTAAGCTTGTACAAGGTTCTGTTGGGAATAAGTTATCTTGGAAAGCAAGTTGTATTTTCCAATTTGATGTATATATAATTTTAACATTAATAAATAAAGAGTTTATTTATGTAAGCATTATTTTCTATCTATTAAGATTCCTAGATTCTAATAAACTATGATACATTTGTATAAGGGTCATGCAAAAGGAGATATTTACTTTTAGATGAATCTAAAATACTGTTCACAGTCACTGAATAGAGCCAATCATTCTATTTAATAAAGATTGTAGTGTTTGAATTATCTCCATAGAAATAATAAGATTCTTTTCTAAGGAAATGATGAATCTCAAATCATTGAAGTAGTAGACTTTGGGTAATGACACTATTAAATGAAGTAGAACTAAGTAAGATATCAAGTTTAAGTTGATACCATTGCTTTGAACTTGAACTCATACACATTGCATCCACTAGTGGCAGAATCAAAATCTTGATAGATTATCGATTCGTGTTCATGACCATTGAAATCTTTGATATACTATGGGCATAACCATTGTATGACATTGATTAAGACCCTGTATGTTGGAATCATAGTTGAAGTGGACATCCGGGAACAAAAATCCAAGAAATAGAGTTCATAACATTATATCACTTATGGTGATTTTAGGAAAACAAATGACATATCTAGGCCTAATGAAATAATGAATTAGCTACTCATGACAAGTGACAGTACTTCTTATCAGGCAACGTGTCCCTTTAGGAGGCTGCCACGATGGGAACCACCCTTGATTTTTCTTCCTCGAGGTATAAAGGAATGACCCAAAAGCTTAAGAAACCTCTAAAACACTCGGGGGCTTTCTTCATTCCTCTCATCTCCTCTGTGTAAGAAAAATATACCTTGTTTTTCATTTTGTAAGTAGTGTTTTCCTTCCCTAGACTCTCGCTGCTAATTCATTGAATTTTCTGAGCACATATCTTTGTGATTCTGGGTGTTTCCAAAAGCAGCGTCTTTCCTCATTCTTGCTACTATTTCCTTTGTTCTTCCTCGGGTAACTTGATGGTTGTCATAGAAAAATTACTATAGCTTCATTTTAGAGACGTAAATTGCTACTGCAGTCTTCTTTTTTCTCCCTTTATCCATATATTTTTTTTTTATTTATCATGTGCATTTGCACAATAGCTATTATCTGTAAAGTAAAGACAACTTGATACAAGTTGGAAGTAGCTTCTCTTATTTTACATAGGAGTAGTGTTGGCCAATGTCACAACATAAAGGCCGAAAAAGACACAGTCATAACCTTAAGGAGACAAAAAGAAACAAAAACATAAAGATTAAAAATGGAGTTGCCATCAATTAATTAGAAGGATAATTGAGATTCTTTAAAAATCCAAATACTGGCTCTTGAAATCAGAAGATTGGTTCGAGAGTCCAATTACGCATGAATCATTCCTTTCTTTTATCACACAACTTCAGAGTGCAAGTAACAATTCCCCGAAATTCTCCTTTGCTTTTCCAAAATCGTGAACTCCCCCCTCTCTTCAAAAAATGTTCTCCTCTATTTTTATAGTCAAAGCCAGCACGACCCAATGGGGACCATTTTGATATGGCGTGCTGCGTGAGTCTCGGTGAGTGCGTGAAGCTGGCATGAGCGTGGTGTTGGCAGTGAAGAGCTACAGATGGTGCGCAAATAAGGTCCATGAACTGCTACTGCGTGATGTGCAAATCTGGTGCACAACCAAAATCATGGTAGAGAGGGAGTAGGGAGTAGGAAGTGAAGCAGGGAAAGTAATGTTGGTGTACGCGTGAGTGCATTGTTCAAGGGGAAGTCATGGCTCCAGCGAGAATCATGGTAGAGAGGGAGCATGGAGCAGGAAGTAGAGCAAGGAAAATGATGTTGGTGTGCAGGGTACCTTGGTGAGGTAAGCTGGTGCGGGTGCAAAGTATGGAGCAAAAAGAAGGGAAATAGAGGGGGACCAGGGAGAGAAAGTGGCTGTTGGGTGAGTATATGGGCTAGAGAAAGCCTAGTGTTGATAAGGGACCTATCTTTTTATAAAAATAAAAAAACCCTAATAAGCGCTCCCATGATATGGCACCACCTGCCAACATAAAGATATAACCTGAAGTCGATTTCAAATCATCAAAACATCTAGCAAAATCTGAATCCATATAGCCAACCACTTCCAAGTTATTAACCTTCCTATATACAAGCATGCAGTCTTTCGTCTTCTGTAGGTATCTCATCACTTTCTTAGTAGCAACCCAATGGTCAACTCCTAGGATTGGATAACTATCACCCAAGAACTCTAGTAGGAAAAGCCAGGTCATGCTGTCACAACGTGACGGCCGGTGAAAAGCCATCATTTTATAACTTTGGAGCGCGTAAGGGAAAACGTAGAGAAAAAGGGAGTCGCCACCAATTAATTAGAAGGATAATTGGGATCCTTAAAAAAAAAGGAAAACTGACCCTTGGAACCAGATGAAAGTTCGAGAGTCTAATTATGTATGGGGAAGGTGTTAGGCACCCCACAACGTCCATCACTAAGGATGGTTACCTTAAAGTGTTCGTGCTTTAAAAATTTAATTTATTTAAATTACCCTTTTTTTATTAATAAAAATAATAATGGAAAAAGGTAAAGAAATAAATAGCTAGACCTGCCTTAGCAAGTAAGTGCCTACATACCCCGAAAGGGATCACGATCAACGTAGTTCAGAAATATTTAGATAAATTGATTAGGTGAGATGTATGATCTCAAATTGGATAATATTAGGACATTAAGGGAATATAAAATTTCACTTAAAGCTTGGAAAATGAATTAGGAATGGAACATTAGGAAGAATATACCTCCATTGAATGCCCGACAAAATTGAGACTTTGGGAAAATAAAATTCCACTGAAAGTCTAGAAAAAGAAATAAGTGGGACCTTGGGGAAGATGAACTTCCACTAAAAGCCCATGAGGTTTTAGGACATTGGGGAGTATGTAACTCCACTGGATGTCATGAAGATTATGACTTTGGAGAAGCTAAACTCCTACTAAAAGTCCTTGGAAAGTTGGGTCATTGTAGCAAGAATAGAATTTATGAAAGTATTTAGGCAAGAATGAAAGTTATGGAAATAGTAGGGCTGAAATGCAATTTTTGA
>JASKGM010049557.1:0-20320 GCA_034509205.1 Ceratonia siliqua
TGATCATCATCAAGAATTAACTCCGAAGCATGATGAGATGTATCTTGAAAAGGGGCATCTGGAGCATTAATTGTATGCCTAGCCTTAGTTTTAGTTACATGTAACCAACCCCGCTTACTTAAAGTTGTTCGGGAATAAGGTGCAAAATAAACTTGCTCGGCTTGTTGAGTGAAGATGAAATAGTCATCTCCTTTATATGTGGACCTCACATTGACCTCCACAAATTCATATTTCGGATAACTCTTTGTCCCCCTTTTGGAAGGATCAAACCATTTGCATTTAAACAGTATTAATCATGTACCATGCAATAAAGAATATTTGACCTCAATAATATCCCTTAAAACGCCATGATACAATGACTCGGCTTCATCATAACTAGATCCTTTCAGACAAACTCCACTGTTGTTATTTTTTTGCCCCTAAGACCATGCTTCTGTATGGAACTTATAGCCGTTAATATTGGCTCGTTCCCATGTGCTCACCTTCCTTGCCGGGCCCCAAGTCAAAGATTTTAGAAGGACATCATCAATCCCATTTGCAGGGTTGAGCACCTAAGTATATTGTACAATTAATCACTTTATAAGTATAAGTAATAAAACATAATATATCAAAGACTGTTAAAGTTACTTACAAAATTTCTAAACCATTGAGGAAATCCGTTAGCAATGTGTTTGTCAACTTCATCGCTAGCCAGATCATTGTATGTTGTGGATAACACCTCAATGTACATGCTGCATCAAGATAAAATGTTGTCAACAAATAAGGATTTATTGATGGCTATTTGAAATTAAATACGAAGCTATGAAACTATTACTTACTTCTGATAAGGTTTAACTTCTGGACAATTTATCAACACATAAAGTGTTACAGATGATAGGTCTTCGTCAGTTAGATAACGTTCATTCATGGTTCCATGTAGGTAAGCTGGACAGTTGAAGATTGAGATAGGTTGACTAGTACAAATTTCTCCACTATCATCATTTCGAGGCACTCGTCTAGTTCGTGAATGGATGTGAGACTCCAAGTAATATGAGCAAAAAGTCAAAGTCTCTTCAAGATTATAAGCCTAGCATATAGAACCTTCCACATGAGCTTTATTTTTTACCTTTTGCTTTAATGTGTGCAAGAACCTCTCAAAAGGGTGCATCCATCTGTATTGCACAGGTCCGTTTGCCAACGCTTCTTCAACTAAGTGAACAGGTAAATATTTCATTACATCAAAAAAAGCAGGGGGGAAAATCTTCTCAAGTCTGCACAGGATGAGAATGATGTTTTTATCCATGACCTGTAAGTTAGCTTTGTGCAAAGTAGGAGAGCAAAGATCTCGAAAAAATTGACTAAGCTCCACAAAAGGTTCCTAAATTGCAAGAGGCAGCCCACTGAAAGCTATTGGCAAGAGTCTCTCCATAAACACATGACAGTCGTGACTTTTCATGTGCGTCAATATCCAAGAATTTGTTTCGACACATCTCCCTAAGTTTGATGTATATCCATCAAGCAGTTTTAGACTTTGAACCCACTCACAAACAGCTTTCTTCTGCTCAATGGTTAATGTATAAAGTGCCTTTGATTTTGCATATTTACCATTGCCTAATTCTTGCAACTCCAAGCTTGTACGCTTACAAAGCTTGGATAAATCCATCCTCGCCTTAATATTGTCTTTGGTCTTATCTTTGACATCCATCACTATGTTGAACACATTCCTAAACACATTAGCCTCTGTGTGCATTACATCTATGTTGTGTGGGATTAATAAAGTAGACCAGTAAGGCAAATCCCGAAAAATGATGCGTTTAGTCCAATTGTGCTTTACACCATAACCAATAGAAAGTTTCCCCCCCACTTTCTGTTACTCTTGCTTGTCTTAATACTTGTACATAGAGTTCATCTCCAGATAAGCGACTAGGTGAGATGTCTTTCTCAATTTTATTTTTCAAGAAGTTGTTCTTATTTCGACGAAATGGATGCTCTAATGGCAAGAATTGTCGATGGCAATCAAAATAACAAATCTTACGTCCATGTTTAAGATAAAATGCCTTCGAACTGTCCATGCAAATTGGACAACCCAGCCTACCAGTGGTTTGCCAACCCAATAGCATTCTATATGCTAGAAAGTCATTGATTGTCCATAAAAGAGCAACTCGCATAAAGAAGTTTTGTTTCAATGAAATGTCATATCTAAGCACTCCCTGCTGCCAAAGCAGTTACAGTTCATCAATCAGAGGCTGCATGAAGACGTCAATTTTACTTTTTGGATTATGTGGACCAAGAATAATCATTGCTAAAAACATGTACTCCCTTCGCATGCACATACTAGGCGAAAGATTGTAAGGAATAATGATGATAGGCCAAGAAGAATATGTTTTGGCATTCATTCCAAATGGATTGAAACCATCAGCACACATACCCAACCAAACATTCCTGGGATCAATAGTAAAATCCACGAAAACCTGGTCAAAATGCTTCCATGTCTCTCCATCTGATGGTTGCGACAACACCCCTGACTCACGTGAGTGTTCACGATGCCATCTCATTTTTTTTGCAGATGCATTAGATGCAAAAAGTCTTTGCAGCCTGGGAATGATAGGCAAATACCACATCTGTTTGTTCGAAATATCCCTAACCTTCCTTTTACCCACTTCTGACTGTCTGAATCGTGCTGTACCACAAAATTAACACTGTCTAACATCTTCTTCGTTGCCATAATACAACATGCACCCTTGTGGACAACTGTCAATCTTCTTATACCCACAATCGAGTTTAGAAACCAATTTCTTGTTATGGTACAAATTTGTAGGCATTCGATGACCGTTTGACAGTATCTCACTTATCAATGTGATCAACTTATCCATACATGTACCCATAACATTATAGTCTGACTTAATGCTCAATAATCTAATAGTCATTGAAAGTACAGAGTGTGTCTCACATCCATCCCATAATGGAGACTATGCGACGCTTAACATATCATAAGAAATTTTCTAATGGCCAAATTCTGTCAAAATTCATAAAAATGCATAGTTTCAATTTTTTCTCCATTCTGACGGCCACAAAGCTGTCATAAACTGTCGGTGGGTCGTTTTGATGGATGCTTGGCTGTCAGAAAGTTTCCCGCCATCTTTCACGCTCTATTTATGACGGATATCGACGGACATTCTGACGGCTAGTCTAATCCGTCATGAAGTCCGTCACAAAGTTTCATCCAATTCATTTTCATCAAAAAGGGAGTCAGAAATGCCGTCAGAATTTATGACAGACTTACTATCCGTCAGAAAAGCCATCAGAAATTACTTATTTTTTTGTAGTGCTTGAACCCTTTTCTTTGCTTTTTATCTGGTGGTACAAAATTTTGAGAAAAAGAAAAACTATGGTGCTATCTAGAAAACTCTTAAGCACTCCAGTATAGCTTTAAATTTTGGCTTTACTGCTGGGTGACATCGCTGTTTTGTGGGAATGGTGTTCGTTTTGTTGTTCTCATGTTCAAGTTCTTCTTTTCTTACCTTACTATTTGGATTTCCATTTGTTATGTTGCTAGTCTATCCATATAGTTATTTGTTTGTTGGTGGAGTTACTTGCTGTTCTTCTTGGTATAGCAGGGTTATGGTTGAAATAATTAGTTTCCCTCTTCAAGTCTATATTACATGTAGTCAATTTTTGCAAGTCTGAATTCAAGCAAGTTTTATATGGTGATTATGAATGGGTGGCTGCAATAGATGCTCTGTAATTTCAATTGTGGAGCTCTATATTAAAGCTTAAAGCTACCAATAGGTAATTTTATGTGGCTCTAAAAAAAAAAAAACTGTGTTGTTAGAAAAAAAAATTAAAATTAATTAAATTCTTGAAATTTCATGGTTTTTCCAACAAAGATTAGAGGTGGAGGGAGATTCAAGAATTTCAATTAGATTACCTCCAAGAGGAAACTCCAAAAATTCAAGACAATTTATGCTAATAAGGATGGAGTTTTAAACTCTATGTTAGGTGAGTGGAATTCCCCATATTTTTTTATATATTGCTTATTTTGTTTGAAACAAATTAGAAATGTGAAGTTAATATTTAGAAGGTTGGAAAAGAAATTTTTTAATTAAGTTTATAGTTGCAACAATATTTTCTTATTTCCTTAGCGACATGAAGTGGTTGGGCATTATTTAAGTTTATACTATTTTTGTACTAGAATGCTTAAATGCTAGAATTTATTGTTCTTGGAAATTATGTGAGAATTAGACATTATTGACTTTATCATTATTTTTTTTTTACCTTATCACATTTTAGTTGGTATGGTAAAATATTGTGAGTTATGGTTTTATGAAATTAAATAGTGGTTTTGATGGATCTTTTAGCTACTTCTATAGAGAAACCCTAGGTGCACCTAGCTGAAGTGATTGTCCATGGACTATACTCTGACGTAGCGTTATCCGTGAGAGTACTTCGGATCTATACCTCAGTGATTTGAATGCTGTCTCTAACAGGCAACTTGTTTCAGTGCGGTGTGTGACATATGTAAGTGTGAGAGTTTCTCTTGTGAAGAAGCAATGGATCCGTCCTATTGAGTATATTTGTATTTAAGTGACTTATGCTTATATCGAGAATTTTTTTTTTCGTTATTAAATAGTTTTGCAGTTATAATTTATTGTGGATTTATCAATATTTGATTTACTTTGGATATTGTTTCATAAGCTAACACTTTATGGGTTTAATTCTATTCACTGAGTCTGTAGACTCATTTCTTCAGTTTCAATTTTTCAGATAGCGTTGCAGAGCCCTCACCTTCATATCGTCCAGCACCTTAGGAACCTGCCATTGGAATTCTGGTGGGTTAATTCTAGAAGGGACAATGGAGCACTTTATGGATGTATTATGGATAGTTAGCTATTTTTGCATGTGTAGGACATTGTTATGCATGTAAAGTTAGTTGTATGTGAATAGCCTAGGAACTTATAACTGTACTATGAACTGTTATGTGGTGGACACTGAGGCCCTTGGATGTTAAAGTGGGCTTGTCCACTTCTTTTTGTGTACTGTTGTACCCATGGGAACACTCAGTTTTTAGGGGAGACTATGTCCAAATTTATGCATGAATAATTTTGACCTTTGGTTAGTAAATGGTAATATTTTATTATTAGTAATGGTCATTGTTTGCATATGCATCGGTCAGGCTTGTGGGGACTACTTTATAGTAGTTCTTATACCGGTCACGTGCTTGGATTGGGTCGTGACACATAGGAAGTGTACGGAATAAGGGGGTGGTGGTGGACAGTAGGGAACCGGATCCGGTCATGTTGCCATGCAACATGAACGGACGGTCCTGATTCAACACGTTTTTCTAAAAAAATTTTGAATACAATTATTATTATTTATTTTAATCTAGGCCGTCCGTATCAAAACAGATGCCCTAAATTTAGGGACATGTCAATCATGTCCTAAAATAGGAAATGACCGGATCCTTACATTGTAGATAGATATTAGGGATAATCTCTTGAATTCAATCTTATAAAATAAAATATTTAACTTTAATTAATAATTAATAAAAGTATCATCAAAATAAATTAAAATAATATTTAAAATTATCATTAAATATCAAATAAAATTATCAATTCTAATTTAAAAATACTTAGAAAATAAGAATATTTAACTTTAACTAATAATTAATAAAAATATAATCAGTCAAATCTCACATAAATATAATCATTATAAATAAAATTTAAAATTTTCATTAAATATAAAAAAAATATAAAGTATAAGTTAAAATTACTTAAAAAAATATATTACTTGAATTAATGATTAATAAAAATATAATTGGTTAAATTACGCACAAATATAATCATAATACATTAAAAAATATTTATAAATATAATTAAATATACATAAAATTATCATGTATAATTTAAAGATAGTTAGAAAATAAAAATGTATTACTTTAGTTAATAATTAAAAATATATTTAGTGGAATAATCACACACAAACATAATCATAATAAATTTAAATTTTTTTATAAATATCATCAAATATCAAATAAAAATATTAAGTATTTAGATTTCACAGAGACATTTTGTAGTCAAATAATAGGTATGTCAGGTGCTAGAAGGGGTTATGGGTCCTCTAGAAGGAAGGGAAAGGAGAAGGTTGTTACTGACTCCTCTAACCTTGAGGTTGACCTGCGTCAATCCATGCCCAACCCAGGTTGGTCATCGGCGCGGACACCCACACCTTTTGGGTCGACGCTAGATCCATATCATCTTGGATCCAGTCTACTTACCCCAGAAGCAGTGACATTGCCGACAACTACCTCCCAGGTGGTGCCGTCATCTCATCCACCGATCCTTTGCCTGGCACCATACACATTGATGGGCACACTTGGTTAACCATATGTGGGAATGCGTAAGTACACCTATCAAACTTTAATTAATAATTAAAAAAATATAATAGTCATATTCTATAACAAAGTTATAACATTTTTACCTCAAATTTGAACCGCATGATGCTATGAAGAAATTATCTGTAATCTACAAATCACATTATCAGAAGGCCTATAAATGCTTTGAAGATACTCCCTGTGAGGTGCAAGAGCACTAGTGGAGCCAATTTAAGGTATTAATCAAAATTGCACATTTCTTATTCCATTAACTTCATTTTAATGGTTACTTACTCTCATTCTATTATTTCTAATGAAGGCAAATTATATATGGAATCTGGAGGAGGAAGTCAAGATTCGTAGGTGTGGGACATGAAGTGCTCTGACAACATCTAAGCAGGCTATAGAGACGTCCAAATAAGGAAGTTGCATAGCTTATGGTTGGGGGAATCTATCAAAGCCTAGCTCTTTGAGTATTGGGTGTCCCTTAAATTCAAGCGTGACTCAACTTGGAACAAGTTGAACCGATCCAAGAGACAGGGCCCATCCATTCACCAAGGCGGAAGCCTCCTTATTTTCTTGCATAAAAAGGAGCTTGTAGGTTTTTATTAACTTATATTTACTTGTATTAATTTCTTTCTTAGTATTATAACACTTTTATTCATATTTTGAAGTCAAAAAAGTTAGAGAGATTAGTTGACGCTGCTGAGGTATTCCGGCATATTCAGTACAGTGAGAGCAAGGGCTAGGCCTATTGACACACTGAGAAAACTTACGTCAGTTAAATTTAATTTAATTAGACTTCAATATTATAGGTTTCTTTTTAATTGTCATTCAAATAATTTCTCATGATAATTATGTTTTAATTCATGCAGAAATCTTATAAAGAGTGCAGAGCCCAGACCCAGGAGTAGGGCAGTTCTTCCTTCGATAACACCCATCTGTGAACGAAAGTTTTCGGTGGGGTGAACAAAAAGGGGTAGGTTTATGGGATGGGTTATGAGGCTCACCTGATCAAGATTCCTCCCTCAAGCCATCCACTACAGTCATCCACCTGAGTTCCCGAACATTTATTAAACGAGGTCATGAGCTAAGTCCAAGAACAAGTCTAAGCGCAAGTGCAGGAGCAAGTCAAGGCCCAGCTAAATGAGTAGCTATAGAGCAAGATCAGGGTAATAGTTGGTGGGCTTCCAACTTATGTCCCTCCCCCTTCCGTTGATCGGTAGTTCCCTTGGAATGATGACACTGATGCTAAGTTTAAGTAAGATGATCTTAATGATGAATGTATTTAATTTTTAACAATTTTACTTTAAACTTGAATTTAATGGATATTCATTTAATTTCTTTGGATAATTTTTTTGTCACATTTATTTTATTTATACTAATATATTTAATAAATTTAAATATATATTAAACTATATTTATATATTTATTTACAAATTTTATTTATTTGGTTACATTAAACATATTTAACATTTATAATTATTAAAATGAATATTATAGTATAATTAAATAGTTATAACTAAATGTTGAATTGTTAAATTTTTATTATAATATATAATATTTTGGTTCTCACGAATTGTCTCACGGACATAATCCATGAGAACTGTCATTCGTAATCATTATTTCTTTTGCCAACATGTTCTCATGGCATATATGCCATGAGAATGAGCCGTGAGCAACATCCTCACAGCTTATATGCCATGAGAACCATTCTCATGGCTTATTTTCCATGAGCATGATGCTCACGAACTTTCTTTTGTGAGTAATGCTGTGATGATTGCATAAAAAATGTCACGACCAATGGTTCATGAGAATGTCAAATTTTTCATGGAAATTATTGTTTTTCTCACTAAAATGTTGCTTGAGAAAAACATTTTTTTTTGTAGTGATACCTCCTTAACTACTAGGCCAACCCTTTGAGGTTTATGGTGTTAGAATTGTTACTCTTTTTCCTATTAATGGTCCTTAAAAGATTTTGAATTCACAAATAAATGTCTATTTACTATTTTTGATGGTATTCTTGGTAACAACCTATTTAGTGGCCATTAAACAAGAGTTCAATTTTTATTTGTGTTAAAGGGTTGTTAATGTCCTTAACGGAAGGACGCTTATAAATATCACTATCTATGGGTCCCTAATTCAGGAAATTGAGATACCCTTTCCATCATTGAAAAATTGCCCTTGAAATAGAATATTCAAAATTTGTGTTCTATTTATTAGCTGTGGCTAGAGGTTATTAGTATTTTGCTTCTGCTACTTTTTGCACTCTGACATTGTAGACTCTTAGTGAATTGGTCTACAAGTGATATCAGAGCAAAATTTTCCTCTGCCTAGCCTTGAATATTGCTATTATCATTGTCCAAATTTCAAAGTCTGTTCCAAAATGTGTTTATGAGAAAATTTTGCATAATGGAACATAGAATAGCATAATTAAAAAAACATTTATGTAATAAAAGAGTAGGAATCTACCGAATGTATGTTGACTCCATTGTTGTTTCCCTCTTATGAGTTTGCAAATTTAGCACTAAGTAGCAAAAGAAAATAGCATAGGAAAAGAATGAATAGAAATTTCATCTTTTGCACAGTTTTAGAGTAGATGGAGTATCCCTAACTGACTAATTTACATTTGTGTTTATAAGAGTTTTTGAAAGTCTTTGACTATTTTTGTTCTTAATATGGCATTGATAGATAGGCTGAATGTTTTGCATAATTCCCTTTTTCAGCATTAAATTACTTTCTAATTGATTGTCCTATTTATTTGGTTGATTTATTTGCAACATTTTGCGGTAACTTTTTTTCCTTTTTGGCTTCATGATTTAAATCTCATAATGTCAACATGTATATGCCTTATGTTGCCTTTTTTTAGGTTTGATTTACTTAAATGCTTTAAGGCTTTTAATCTTATGGCTTTTAACATTTATAGTCAAAATATCAAAATGAATGTTAATTACAATCAAATTAATTTTGATGACTATATATTTAAGGCTTTCAATTTTATGACTTTTAACATTTATAATCATAATATCATGGGCTAATTTGTTCTAATAACTCATATTTAAGATTTATAAAACCTCATTCAAATATTTAAAAATTGGCCCAAGTGACAAGTTTTAAAGTTAGCCAAAGTTTTAAATTATTTAGTTTTATGCTTTTTATTTTGGTATTTAGAGCTAGCCCAAAATGCTTATTAAGTCTTTTAGTATGACATTTGACTTTTTGTTTGAATTATGGGCTTTTGTTATAGGCCTTGTTTTCATTAAAGTCATTTGAAGGCTTTTATGTTATATGGGCTACACTTTTTAGTGGGCTCAAAATGTTTTTAGGCATTTGGGATATTTCTATCATAGGCCATTATATTCTTTTAAATTGGGTCCTATGTAGTTGTTCTATAACATATAAAATGAGTTTATGAAAGTGGACCATGGGCTTAAACCTTAAGAAATTATAATGGCTAATTTTAGTTAAACAATATGGTCATTTTAATTAAATGTATAATATGTTTTGAGCCTTCTATAAATGCTGGATTGAACTAATTGTTTAAGCTTACAAAGAAATTTATTCTTGTACTCTTATAAGTTGCAAATTATATAATTCCTTTACTTAAAATAGATATAAATGTTGAACTTTTAGTGATAAAATGTAAACTTATTTGTTGAAGCCAATAATATTATTAGAGACCTATTTTAAGTTTAAATTGTCTTATTTTGAATAATAGGCTAGACTATTTATTTAATCATGAAGAAGTTTACTTAGTTCAAAATTAAGTCTAATTTTATTAAATTAAGACATTATTAGCATAATAAATTAATTATTTTAATTTATGCTAGGCTTATTTTTAGTTTATATTTATGTCTTAATTTATGTACACCATTGATGTCATATGATTAATATGCACTTGATTATTAAGGAGTAATCACATCATTTTTAATTATGATAATTGCATACATAAAGTATTAAAGACAAATATATAAATTAGATCACATTTAGAATAAAATGACATTAAGTTCTAATTAAATGTTAGGGGTGTGCACAGTTCGGTTTCGAACCGAACCAAACACTGAACCGACCAAATATAAATGGTTTAGTTTGGTTCGGTTATTTAATTTTTTTTTGTTAAAAACCAAACCAAAACGAACCGTTGTTTAGTGGTTCGGTTTGGTTCGGATAATCAATTTTAATCCTAAATAATAATTATTAACAAATAAGTAAAAAAATTATAAATATTAAATAATATATTATATATAATATATATTATATATTAAAAATGATATATATAATTATAATTATAATTATATATAATTATATATAGAATTATATTTAATATATATCTATTTAATTAATTATATATATATACGGTTCGGTTTGGTTAATCGAGGTTTTGAAAAAACTAAACCGTCAACCGAATTGTGTATGGTTTGGTTAAGATACTATTTAACCAAACTGAACCATCTAATGATTGGTTTTGTTAATTTTCTCCTCGGTTCAGTTTGGTTTGGACAGTTTAACCGACCCATTTGTACACCCCTATTAAATGTGTTAATATGATAAATTTTACCCATAGGGAAATTGTTATAATTTTTAGGTTTAATTATGTGCAATAGAAAATTATATTAATTTCTTTATTAGTCCACTTGTACTAAGAAATGTTCATAATTTACTATGTTCCATCATAAAGTGAGTGAGCCAATTTGTGTTAAAATATTTGCCCATAGGTAGTTATAATGACATGTTGATTCATATTTTCATTTGACTTGTCTTACATTGGTAAGTTTATTATTATGTATGATGGTTTGTTCCTCATATTTTGTTAAGTAAGCATGTTTGTTTATATATCTACAGTTAATCAAACTTTGATATTTTCTAATGACAAAGTTTACTATTTGGAGAGCATAGTCAAGGTCTAAGCCCCCTTAAATGAAGAAGAACACTCTCCTTCCATTCTTTATAATTATAACCACTCATAAGAATGAGCCAATTGCACCCATGGCTACTAGTACTCTGGCTAAGATGGCATGGTACAACCGGTGAGAGTGATCAAACTGATTGAGTATGATGTTTATCAAATCTCGCATTATGACTAGTATTCGTGGATCAATACCTGATTGTCAAAAGGTCAAGGATCTTATGAAGGGTATTGATGAATAATTTGAGTCTTTAGACAAGGCATTAGCAAGCATCCTAATGGACAAATTGTCATCCATGAAATTCATTGGCACTAAAGGCATACGAGAATACATTATGCAAATGAGGGACATATTTACTCAGCTAAAGTCCCTAAAGATTGAGATTCTAGACGATTCCCTAGGTATTTTATTTTGATCTCTCTTCTTCCTTAATATAACACTTTTAAAATTTCTTATAACACACATAAGTAAAATGGTCCATCAATGAACTTCTGACCATGTGTGTTCAAGAGGAAGGAAGATTGGTTCAAGACATGGTAGAAATTGCACATATGGTAATAAGGGAGAAAAAACAAGCCTATAATAAAAAAGGGAAAGGCAAATTGAATGGAACTGGTAAATTGAATGTCCCTACCCATACTATAAAGAAAGGGAAACCCAAATGTTTTTTCTGTAAAAAGAAGGGATACATGAGATCTTTATACACATACTTCATTATATAACTATATTTGAGCATATCTAATTCTAATCCTCATATGAAAGTTATTATGGCTGCTACATATTCAACCTAACCAAACACTTATAGCAATACAATATAGTTCCTCAATAAGAGGTTGAAATGAAATGATTTCTTGGTATCTATTTTTTTAATATAAAACACTAATACATATGAGTATTCAAGATCAAATTACTTAATAATGTCTCTAACACTTAAAGATTACTTTTAATGCATTCTAGAGGTCTCAAGATTCTCCTAAGCATAAAAATTTCCAGATGTAAATTTATCTACATGAAACAACAAGTAAGTTTCATAACAATTCTATTTAATGTTCTCTTAATTTAATCACTCCAAGACTAAGTATTTAGCAACCATATCCATAATTACAATCCATAATCTATCCAAAAAAACAAACATAATCTTGAAATACTATAAAACAAATAAGATCAAAATAGTAGCACATATGAAAAACATTCCCACAACTTGTTGAAAGATAAGAAAGGGGTGAATTGTATTTCCTAAATATTTAATTTTTAAATTTGAAACTATTTTTGTTAAAGAGAATAGTCAATTAGACCTTAAGTAACTAATTTAAAATGATCAAGTGAAGATCTTAATATGTTCAAGGTAAGTGTACTGTGTAATTTTTCAGTGAGCTGAAAACTTTCAGTGCAATAGTGAAATATTGGTACTAGTTCAAAAACATAGTGTTTTAGAGATAAATTTGTAAAAGCAAATGGCAAGGGAAGAGAATCAACACAAAAATTTATACTCATTCAACCCACAATGTGTGAGCATATATCCAGTACCCTTCACTCCTAAGGAATTTTTTCACTATGCTTCAACAATGTAGTTTTCACAGATTACTAGAAACTAGTGGTTTGCTCTGTTCACCACTAATAGGAAGGTTTTCCCAATGATGACCCACAATGCCTTAAAGTGGTTCACCCCTCACCATAAGTTGGTTTCTCAAGCTCACCAACAACTTATTCAAGTGGTTCCTCAGCATAAAACTCAAAAATATTCAAGATGAAGAAAATACTCTCTGAAGAGTATATACAATCATGCAAGCACACTCTAATTTTCCCTCACAATATATCTAAAAAAATAGGTGAAAATTAGAAGAACAAGGAACAGGTGAATAATGCTTCACACTCTCAAATTTCCTACTCATAAAGTAAAGATGTAAAACTTTTAAGATCAAGAGTGAAAGGAGCTCACAATACCAATTTTTTGTTTTGGTCTTTGTTACACTTCAGTGGCTTCAATTCTTCTTTTTAAAGCTTTTTCCAAATAGAGCCATTGAAGATGATTTAAGATATGTTTAGAGTTCAACGTCTTGGGCAGGTATTTCATATAGGTTTCTTGTTCTCTTTATTCTAGCCATTAGTAGCTTCTTTCTTCTTTTGTAATGCCTTTCCATTTTCTTTTCGTGCACATTGGATTTTGAGGGTAACAGAGATCTTTTATTTGAATATATCTTCCTTCACGGCATGATACCTTGCATGTCAGCAGATTTAGTTGTTTTGGAATATCCACAAAACTTCTTCAACAAGCCTTGTTGTCTTTACTATAAATGCATACCACATTTCTTGAAGCAATTCTAACTGATTCATTTATATCATGTCAGCCTTTCATTTAATGGCTTTGCCTTGTTCCTTGACTCTTGCTCTTTAGCCCAAAAGACTTCCATCTTTCTACTTCTTTTTCCTATTCACTTTCCACTAATTTTTCTTCACGTGTGATACTTGCTACACTCCAAAGTTGTTCTCTTTTTGTCTTATGTGCATGTACTTTTTATTTTATAAGGTTTATTTCCTGTAAGCATCTTTCTTGGTTTGACTTTTCCTACAATATACCATATAGATACATGAGATATATGTACATCATTACATATATTCTTTTCTTTCTAATCAATTTGCTACGTAGTGTTTATTGACAAATTAATTTGGTGTAGCATAAAATATGTTTTGTATTTTGGTAAATTTGTGAGACATCATTTAAAACACTTTAATTTGTGTTATGAAACCTTGGAGCTAACACTTGAAGCCTAGGGTAGGGAAATCCACTCACCTTGCTACTCTTGAAAGCTTAGGATACATTACCACTAACGTTTTGAGGAATTTGGCCACACCAAGCTAGAAAACAAGATTTGTCTTTTCTGCACCACTAGTCCTTCTATCACCTAACTTTATCATGCGAGTAATTAATTTCTTTTTTTATCAATAATATTCAAAGATCACACCATATCAACATAACCTCTTACACCATTTCATTTAAATAAGTAATCATTTTCTCTATTATCCTAACATTAATGCTTTAATCAACCCTTTCCTTATATGGTCACTTTCACATTTTGACTCCACCTAACATATTCCTAACCCAGTCAAGCTCTCATTTTGATATAAGTTATATGTGTTCAACTTGTTCTAAATCAAATGAAGACGCTTTACAACATCTATACCATTCTATCAAAGTGACAAATTTCACTTCTTGATTTAAAAGAATAATCTAGATATATTCCTTCAGCATTCATATACCGAATGAAATTCATAAACATACATAACAGATAATTTGGGATATTCAATAGCTCATAAAGTTTCTAAACAATTTCTTGTATCACATAGAATGAAACGTTTTTCCCATTAGGCTTTCTAGTGACCAATAGATACTTTATATTTTTCATATACCCCTAGTCATGTGTGTACTAAAGAAAATAGCGAATTTAAAAACATGGCACTTCCAATAGGCTTCTAAATTTATTTTTAAGGAAATAAGGCAAAAGTATATATATACATCTATTCACATTTGTGACTGATTTCAAGAGAAATAAATTGTACCCATAATTCAAGCCATTTAAAAGAGGTATACACAAGCCCCAAACTTTATTTGACCACTTTGAGAACTAAAGTAGCAAGGAATCAATGAAAGACATGCTCTAGCATCTCCAGGAGCACAAAATCTTAGTATTTGAGTAATGTTTGCCATATATCAAAGCGTATATAGCATAAACATAAAGATCCATGTAACCCAAGATAAGTGAGTCCACTTACCACACCATTTTTGCAAGATTTCGGCCAGCCAAATGTTACCCAAGCTTGCTCTTCACTTATGGAAACATAGCCCCACAAAATCTCCACCATTTACAAAATTTCAGCCAACACCCATGGTGCCCAACTTGAAGAATCTCCTAAAACTAAGACCACCAATGTGTTGAGGGAGTGAAAATATGGGAGTTTTGTGAAGGGACCAAGTAGAAATGATGCAAGATGGGGGTGGGCTAGGAGCTGTGGGCGTGTTCCAGTGGAGGAGATGAACTTCGGCCATGGAGGGGAAAAGAAAATGAAGATGAGTGGGTGGTGAGGGGGAAATGTCTAGCTATTGATAAAAAGAAAACTTGGAATCTTTGCCCAAATGACCAAAACACCTTCATTGAATTCCTTCTTTACCATTTAAAATTTCAAGGGTATTTAGGTAATTTTACCAAAATAAAATTCTAGATATTTCTTTCCTTCATGTGGCCATCCATATTCTCCCAAAATTGTTCCAAATGTTTAAGTTTGAAATGACTAGATTGCCCTCATTCCACACAAAAACCCCAAGGGAAAAATCGTCCTTTTCCCATCAAAATTTTATTCTTACACCAAAACTTTTTGAAACTTTCAACATAGCTAATTCACATCCTCTAACACATGATGATGCAACAACCAATAGTCAACACTTAGGCACTTAGGGTATTACACATCGAAGGTTGGGATATATCTCCATTGAGAGAATCGAAAGGTTAGTAAATGATGGAGTTCAAAAACTCATAACTTTATGGATTTTGGTTCTTGCATAGATTGCATTAAGGGAAAGTAGACTAACATCATACACACTAATATTTGTTATCTTGATATAAGCTCAAGTGGTCAGAAATACTTTATTAGCTTTATAGATGATTGTTGGGAATAGGTTGCCTTGGAAAGCAAGTTGTATTTCCCAATTTGATGTAAATATATTTTAATATTAATAAATAAAGAGGTTACTTGTGTAAGCTTTATTTTCTAGCTATTAAGGTCCCTAGATTCTAATAAGCCAAGATAAATTTGCATATAAGTTATGCAGAAAAGAGATATGTACCTTTGGATGAATCTAAAAGGATATTCATAGTCACTGAATAGAGTCGGTTACTTTATTCAATTAAGAGTGTAGTATCTAGATTATCTCTAAAAAAGAATGAGATTCTTTTCTAAGGGAATGATGAACCTCAAATCATTGAACTAGTAGATTTCAAGTGATGACACTATTAAATGAATAGGAATCAAGTGAGATATCAAGTTCAAGTTAATACCATTACTTTAAACTTGAACTCACACATATTGCATCTGTTAGTGGTATAACCGAAATCTTGATGGATTATGGATCCGTGTTCATGACCATTGTGATTTTTATACTATGGGCACAACCATTGTATGACATTGGTGAAGACTCTATATGTTGGGGTCATAGTGGGAGTGAACATCTGGGAACATAAATCCAATAAATGGAGTTCATAGCATTACATAACTTCTGGTGATTTCAAAAAGACAAGTGACATATATGGGCCTAGTGAATGATGACTTAGCTATTCATAATTCCTAGATAATTTTAGAAAAGTTCTAAAAGGTTATCTAGTACTTATAGGATGAAATCTAAGACCAGGAAACAAAATTGACATAAGGGGTGAAACAGTAATTTTACCTTGTGTCAATGGATGGCTACTAGGGTACACAAACAATAGGTTTACAAATTGGATAAATCAATGTTTAACATTGACTTCTCTTAATTTTAGAAATTTTTAAGAGTTCAACCACGAGTCTTTGGTGAAATGACTTCATGACTAATAAACGGATTATCTAAATGAGATTGAAATAATCCCAAGTTTATTGGAGCTTGAAATTCCTACGTCCAAATGGATTCTCCACCTAGCTTTGGAGAATTTAATCCACATCAAGTTGACATAAATTTAAAATGAAATTAAGTGATAGCATTTTAGTTAATGTGTTAATATAGGCAAGAGTTGCCTTAATTTAGACAAAAGAATTATTTTAAGACAATAGTTGTCTTAGTACATTGTTCTATGTCTTAAAAGAGACAAAAGTTGTCTTAGTTTTGGAAAAACAAATTTTAGGAAAAATATTGTCCTAAGTATGCTTGAAAATGTTAAAACATTTTTGTCACTAAAGTGACACAAATAATTCTTACATTAGTTGTCTGAATTAAACAAGTGTTGTTTTAATTAGACAATATAATTTTAAGACAAATGTTGTTTTAATTAAGATAAGTGTTGTCTTAATCTTATCAACATTTATCTTAAGTATTAATTTTTATTAGAGTACTTTAAATTAATATTTGAAATTTTCAAATTAATTGATTTAAAGAAGTTGATAAAAATTAAATTAAATCTCTATTTAATTAGGAATTCCGGCTAACACTCTTTTATTAGGATAAAAATTTCATTAAATTAAATTAATCTTAATAGATAAAGTTTGAAATACTCAAACTTAAAAGAAGCACACCAAATCTCCATGAGATGGAGAAGTAGATGGTCAAGTAGAGAGAGAATGGTTTGAAATGTTCAAACCTATATCTTCCTAATTATCTTATTAACTAAAGTGAATAAAGGTTGAAATTTAAAAGAGTTTTAATTTTCAAGGAAACCTACTTTCACTAGGTGACTAACTAAGTCAAAGGAAATTTAATAAAATAAAATTCATTTATTTGAATTTTTATTCAAGCATGACCAATTAGAATGCTCCACCATATTTCATGTTTTTTTTAGTTGTTAAATAAAATATGTTATTATCAAAATTAATAATATGATTATTGATTGGTATAATGTTAGATAATATGATCATCTAACAATCATAAGTAGGTGTGAGGCACTCCATCCTTTTGAGGTTGTTTATTTTTTGAATACACTCATGTGACCTCGGGTTAAACAATTATATATATCAATTAACCCTTTCCTTCACCTGGCCATCCAAGAATCTTTGAGATAAAAATTCCCTAGTGGCCATGAGCTTTAAGAGAAAGAGAGAAAACACAAGAGTGGTCATGTGATTCATGGAATGTTAAAATTTTGTTCTTCATGTCATACTAATAGGATCAAAGCGGAAAACTTTCTAGTTTAATTTTGAAAGCTATCGATTATGTTTCCTTTTCATCTTTTGTTCTATTCCAATCACTAAATCTATTCACTATAGATTACATGGATTGGTACTTCCTAAAGTATAGATGGTAAGTGTGCTTGGTAGGGAAGAAAATTGCAAGATCAAGGTGATTGCAAGGGGTACGTAAAATTCCTATCTATTTTACTTCTCTCTCTAGCCATGAGTTGTTTGCTTAGTGTTTTGTTTTCACCGGTTTTCAATTATTCAATGTTTTAAAAATTTTAAAATCCTGCTTGTATAGTAAACGCCTAACAGTAACAACTAGATCCAACAATTGATATTAGAACCAAGTTTTCAGCTATGTATGTGTATGTTGCTTGGTTAGCACTTAGAAATTCATGTACAATGTTTGATTGTATGGATGAATGCTTATGACATGCTTATTTTGTTTAAATTAATTTATTTTGGCCATATTAATGCCTTAGAGGAATTTCCTTGTGCTTATTGGGATGTAGCAAGAAGGGTGACCCCATTTGGTCTTGTTTCTGTCTTGGTTTGTTTTTTGTTATATTTTTAACTTACAAAATATGTTGTAAAATGGCAAAATGCCACCAACTAGTGCTATGGAGGCTACAGAAAGACCATGAAAGTGGCAAGGAGGCCTCGGTCAAGCTAAGGGAGAAGATGAGGTCATGGGTCAAGCTCATGGTAAGTTGGTAGAGGCATTCCAAGGTCCAAGACTTAGAGAAAACGCAAGGAATGAAGAAAATAAATGTAACAATTTAGGATTTTACTTCTCTTTTCTTGGATAGGAATTAATGTGATCTTGGTATTTTATTTAAATTTATAATATGTGATATTATATAACATGTCATGTAGACTAGGGTGTTTGTCAGCTTTACATGCCATGCATACATTATGTTTTAAAACAGTTTTAAAATGATAAAACATAGAAATATGTATAATTAGCAAGATGACAAATTATGACTTAATTTTCCAACTAAATAATTAGTAAGGAATTAAATTAGGTCCATAATTGTTTGAAGGTAATTAATTTTCAACTAAAGAGTTTAGTTAGAATTAATCAAGACACCTAGTAACTAATTAGTAAAATTTTCAAACTAAGAGTTAGTATGAAAATAATTAGGAAATGGATTAGGAATTAAGTAAATAAATTCCTAAATAAATTAGTAAGGGTTACTTATACAAATCCTATCTAAAAAGTTTATAAAGGAAACTAAGTTTATAAGTGGTTTAGGTTTCCTAAAGAGATGCATGCTAGAAAACTTGGTAAGTTAACTTAGAATAATTAATCAAATTAATTAATTAAAATATTGAGTGAGAGAGGGCACTAGTAATCTTAGAACCCACTGCCTCCAATTGTTAATCCATTGTCATGGAGTTTATGTTACTCTCTATAGGCGGGCATATATTCAGACCATGACTGGAATGGATTTCCTAATTAATAAGTCTACCTTGGTAGAACATTAAGTGTGACTTCCCATAAAAGCATACTTAGTGGTATATCTAGGTGTGATGAAATGGTTGGTTAACACACTTAGCATTAACCTATCAATATATTACCTATAGTAGCATTATTGATAGATTAATGAGCCAAATAAAGGTGCTCCTCAACTATGCTAAGCATTAAGATACTTGGTAAAAGTTGACTGGGAGGGTCCCTATGTACCTTTTAATAAGTATTCATGGCCCATAGTCAGTTGCTTATTGTGGAAGGTAAACAACCATCAAGCAAGAATTAATATGCTCATGCATAAATTCATCACAGTTAAAAGTCCATTCAATAGCTATAGATTTGTAAACACCTAATTTTGTCCGGATGTTTAAATTAATTAAATAGCAAAATAAAAAAAAATAATAAAAATAAAAATAATAATAACAAAATAAAAAAAATATGCAATGTAAAGTTAATTAAAAAAAAAAAGAGAAGTAAAAAAAAGGCCCAAAACGTTTTTCTGAAAAAAAAAATAGTCCAGCCCACACCCAAAAAAAAAAAAAATTCTGGACCAGCCCAAAATGCGGCCCAACTGCTCAACCCGGATCCGCCACCCACCTGACCCGACCTGGATTAAAAAACCAGGTTGCCAAATCCCTAAAATCCCAATTTTCTTCTCCCCCCCGAGCCTCTTCCTCCCTAATCTTCCTCGCGTCTCTGCTCCGTCTTCTCCCTAACTCGCGGCACAGCCTCGCT
>JASKGM010049568.1:0-20318 GCA_034509205.1 Ceratonia siliqua
CCGGCATTCTAATATGAACTATACTGAAAGTACCAAAAATTATGAACTAGCTAACTAGTAATTAAGGTCTCAAAATATAGCAAGTGTGGAAGCTCTCCCTAAACACCAGATTAGGAGCCATTCATATTAGGGAACTCTCGAAGTACAATTGTTTCTTTTCAGAACCGCAACTTATAAAACCAAACAGAATCCTCGTTTAACCAGATCATAGGCATGAAGCTAGAATCATTATCGAAACAATCCACATAATCAGACTATCATGCAACATGTCTTGATTGATTAATGGAATTGGCAGCCAAAACAGTAAGGTTGAACCAACAAATCATACTAAAACACACTCAGAATAACACCCACTCAGAATCACGCTAATGTGCATATTAAAATTAATTCTGAACTAAAACCAATAACTCCAAATCATACAATGACTGAAACCATGCTTAAACTTAGATTAAAATAGCATTTTAATTCATTCTCAAATCCGGTTCTGAAACAAGACTTCACTGGGGACAACGAGATAGACTTAATTCATCCACACAATAATAAATAATTTGAAATTGGAACCTAACTATCAAAAGCCCCATATCAATGCATCCTAAATCCAGTCGTATACCAATAATCTAGACAAATGTAAAGAAGGTGCCCCGGGTTACCTTCCAATCAAAAGGTGCTGTTAATCCTTTTTAACTGGGATTGCGAGCCTCCTTGTTGCAGAAATAATAACACAACCTCTTCTTTTCTCTAATCTCCCTCCCCTTAGCAATTTCAAAAAAAACCTAGATTGCTGATTTCTGCTGATTCGAAAAAACCCCTTTTTCTTTTTCTGGAACTTCGTTTTTTTTGGCTTGCTTCTTTGAAATGGCACGGTTTTGGATTTCTCTCAGAATTCGAATTTCTAGGATCTCTTCGCTCTCGGTGGAAGTGGCTCTCACTCTCCGCAACTCTCCATTAATTTCAGAAACCTCAAGACCTCATTCTTCTCTTTCGTCTAGCTTCCTCTTTTCTGTTCTCAATCCCCTCATTTTCTCCCCTTCTATATAGTCTCATCCTCTGAACAAATCCCATGGAGGATGGGTCTTCAAATCTCGAGAATCAAGTGGATGTGCAGAGTGTCGCGCACGGGTGATACAAGCCGCGGACAGTGCAGAACAGGGGGGAATCAGAGGAGGTCGCGAAAGACAACAGCCGGGGGGGGGACCAGAGACACAGTAGAAGCGTGATATTCAGAAGGAAAAAAGGCGAAGTGGCAGAGAGAGTAACCAGAGGTATAGGGTGCAGAGAATGGGAAGCAGGGCAGGACAACACAGGAAAATGCAAAGATACGGGGAAAGGGAAAGCAAATTGTAGAAGGAAAATTGTGTGATGGGTTATTGGTGGATCTGGGGCCGGGTTATGCTGGGTTGGACCCGGTTTCAGGGATTATGGGCTGTTGCTGGATTGGGCTCCGTATGGGCTGTGTTGTTGGGCCTGAAGGGGGAATTGGGCTGTATTGTTTTGTTTGGTCAAGTGGGCTGCCAAAAATAGCCCTATGGGGCTAAATCAGCTCCTTTTTTTTTTGCTTTTTTTTTTAAATATTTTTTTAGTTGTTTGTTTGTTTTCTTTTGTTTTTGTTTTTTTGTTTTTACTTTATTTTATCTCTTTAATTTTTTTTGTATTTGTATTTTTATATATATATTTTAAATATTTTAAAAATTATCTGGACAAAATCAAGTGTTTACAATAGGGATAACTCTCTCTCGTCACAATGCAGTTGCTTACCATAAATTCTTAGTTTGGAGTTCTTATTTGGCACCATTCACCACTTGTGCGTTACACATGAAAGCCACTAGGTCAAATCTAGACAACCTTTGCAGAAGGTATCACATACCAAAATCTTACATCTATCAGATTCAAAGTCATAGGATTAGGAAAACAAACCTTTCCTAAATTCTTAAAACCACCTCAATACAAAATTCGGTGCATTTAAAGTTGTTTATTTAAAACTAAATGCTTACACAAATTCTCACTCACTCACATTATCCTTTGTCTTAATCTGATATGAGAGCCACCCTTTTTCTTTTAATCAACCACCCTATGTTACAACCCACAGCTGATACAAACATACAAAACTGCCAATATTAAGTACCTATTCTATTTCATTACACCCTACAACAACAACATACAAAACTGCCAATATTAAGTACCTATTCTATTTCATTACACCCTACAACAACGGCAGCTTTTTTTAATGGCTATTTGATTACAAGGTAACAAAACTACCAATATTCTCAATATTTTATAATTCTCTCCATTCCCATTGGATCCATCTAATTATTTGCACACAAAATTTTTGGTATTTTTCATAAGTATAAAAATGGGAACCAGCTAGGGACAAAACAGAAACCCTGCCTCAATGCCCAATTTTCCAATTCATTTATGTAGGATTCACTCGCTATCACTTTCTTTTCCTTTCCTAGGCAGAAAAGGCCTTGCCTTCCGGTACTGCGTGTCACTATTGTGGGTTATATGGGCGTTGATAGCTTAATTAATTTTGAGTGAGCTAAGTGTGGCTCCTTGGATACTGCTTAGACTGTAAAGGAGAGCAGTAAATTAAAATTTCTTTGAAGGTACACAATTTTATTTTTTTAAATTAATTATTTGAATTGCATTTATGATTTTGTTCAATATTTCTTGATTTTGTTAATACACATATAATACGTTTTTATTGAACAAAATGTTACTTCTTTATATATTCTTACTATAGTTTGATACGTTGTATTGGTGAACTAAACACCCTAAATTGGAATTTTATAAATAGTTGTACGGTTATTAATTTATTTGTCAATTAGTGTCTATGATATAGAAAACTAGCTACACAATTGAGATCCTTGCAAATATTGTCTTTCATTTTCAGGTTGGAAATAATTATATATTTAAAATATAAAAAATAGTTAAATATCAAGTATAATTTAAAAATAGTTACAAAATAAAAAAATATTTTAATTAATAAATAATAAACATATAATTAGTTAATCACACACAATTGTAATCATAATAATTTTGAAAATAAATTTATAAATATCATTAAATATCAAATAAAATTATCAAGTATTTAAATTTCACATATAGACTTATTTTGTGGTAAAATATCAGGTATATTAGATGTTAGACGTGGTTCTGGGTCCTTAAGCAGGAAGGGCGAAGGGAATGTTGTTGCTAGCTTATTTGGCCTTGGGCTTAAGCTGCACGAATTCATGCCCATCCTAAGGGTGCTAGCACAGAAGGTGTATCAACTACACCTTCTGTGTCAACACCAGATCCAGTTCACCTTCCTCAGCTGCAGCGACACTGGGGACAGCTACCTCCGGTGCTATAGGATCCTCCCAAGTAAGTCCTCAAATTTCAGCCATTGATTCCATGCCTAGCGCCAAATCCCCCAACGAGCGCTTGTGAATAGACACATATGCAGATGAGTAAGTACAATTATCATATTTTAAGTAATAATTAATAAATACATAATAGTTGTTCCCTATAACAAAGTTAAATTTTTTTACAGCTTTATTCCTTTGCATGATACTGTGACTATACTATCTTCTATCTACAAATCACATTATTAGAGGGCCTAGTCTAGCTTCAAGAAAGTCCTCAACGAGGTGAAGGATCGCTGGTAGGACCTATTTTAGGTATTCATCAAACTTGTACATTTTTTATTCAACTAACTTGATTTTCATGATCATTGATTCTAACTCTATTGTTTCTAAAGCAATCAAGGACCAGCTCATGGAATATTGGGCAAGCCTCGAGTTCAAGGCTACCTCGGAACAGAACAAGAGGAACCAATCCGTGGATCAGGGCGCCTCAGCTGCCTCTTGCCATCAGGGTAGATCCATCACTGTCTCCAAGCATACAAAGAGGCTCGTAAGCTTTTATTAACTTATAACTTGTATTTCTTATTTTTTTTATTATTCTAACACTTTAACTCATTGTTTGTTGGCATATGAGTTGGGGAGGCTTGTTGACGCCATTGAGGTCTTCCTTTTCCAATACAACGAGACCAAGGGTTGGGTCCATCTACACGTTGAAAACACTTACGTGGGTTAAATTAAATTTCATTAAATTTTAATATTATATGTTTATGTTTTGTATTTCAAATTATAACTTCTCATTAATTATAGTTTAACTCATCTATAAATCTTTTAAGGAGCGTAGAGTCTATACCTTGGAGTCGACCTATTTTTCAATCCATAACACCCGTTTGTGGACAAAGACTATCGGTGGGGAGAACAAGAAAGGCCATATTTATGGAATGAGTTTTGAGGCTTGCGTGGCCACTACAAGCCACCCAAGATCCCTATTAATTCATATACATTTGATCGTATCTAGTTAATTTTCATATGTTGTACATTTAAATTGTATTTTAAAGTTGACAGATTCATGTATAAAAAATTAATTAATTAATAATAAATAAATACATTATTATTTATTTTTATATTTTTTTGTAATTAATTTTTATGAATTTATTTAAATTATATGCATATATTTATTTACATATTACAATTATTTAATAAATTATTTAAATGAATAATATTTAATTTCTATATTTATATTTAAGTTTTCATTTAAATAATTTTAAAAGAAATTTAAAATTTTTTTATTTAATTTCTCACGAAATTTATCTATGTAAAAATTATTTCTCATGATTCATTCTCCGTTAAAAATTTAAAATTCTCAACTTTTATCACGGCCCAATTCTATGAGCACTTATCAAAAAAATATTTTTTTGACATCTTTCCACACCTTTTCTCTCGGCCATTTTCCATTTGAAATTTCTCATGGGAATGCGTCCATTAGAATTTCCATGACAGTCTCGTTAGAATGTCTAACGAGTTTGTTTGTTTTTTCTCTCGGATATTATACAGGTTGTCACGGATGATTTCTGGTCGAAAATTTCTTACAATCTATATTCCATGGAAAAATTCGTAATTCTCAAGCAAAAACTTTCGTGGCCAAAAAAATTGTGGGAAATTCCGTCATAAACCTTATTTCTCATGAAACTTTCTACTTTCTATCTGTAAGAAAAGCTATCTTTTCTTATAATGAAAATATATGAATAATTTTATTATAATATCTAAAAACATAGAAAAAAGTATGAGATTAGATATTTATATGTGAAATGACAAAGGAATAAACAATTTTCTACATGAAATATCTCTCTGTCTTTTCCTAGTCAATCAATGAAATAATAATTTAGTCTATGAAAAAAATCTTATCACACTTTATTTCCCTTATAATGCATGCATGCTTTTTCTCTGATGGGATGTAAAGTCTAAAAGACAAGGATTAAGAACTCCATCCCCGGCAAGCGAAAAAATTTGGTAGTACAGTAGCACTGAATTGTGTGGGCATTTTGAGAAAAGTGGGACCCACATAGTTCTGCAAGGAAATTGGAGGGAAGTAAGACAATTACACATTTACACGACCAAAACAAGCACATCTCTTTTGGAATTTTATCAAAGTGTCATTAGCAAAAGCTAATTTTGTTGGCTTGTAAATCTTTTAGCGGTGTGATACTGGAGTGATTTATGAATTCAACTATAGTTAGAGTCAAATTAACAAAAAAGAAAATTTTTTCAGATATCACTTTATGATTCAAACTTCAAAGAGCGAAGGTAGTAACATGCATAATTGTAAGGCCTTCCAAAATAAACATATTCATTTTCTTAATAACAAGTAAGAAATTACATGCATCTTGTTTCTCTGACCATAGAGAGTATGTACATGAGAGTACTATATATGCCGTTTATATTCACGTAGTGTAGAGATTTTGTTTCTCTGTAATTACCACTTATTCATTCAGTAGTATTTTTTGCTTAAATTTTAATAAAAATAGTAACATAAGCATTAAAATAATAAATAAATTTTATTTCACTTATATTTTAAATAATTTCATAATATTATAATAATATTAAAATTAATTTGATTGAAAATATGGGTTTCAAAATATACTTTTTAGCCAGTTGATTTGTTTGGTTGTTAAGCAAGAATAAATTCTCTTTTCTAGTCTATGAATAAGGTCAATTGAGCTGCATCAGATAAGATTCTCAAATGACCACACTATTTCTCTTTACCTAAAGACTAAAGTAATGCATGCTTTTTATGAGTTTATCCAGAGGGTTGTGAAAGAAATGGATTATGGACCCCAAATGGAAAGTGGAGGCCAGCTAGCTGTGCTTAACGAGAAACAAAGAAAAAGCATATGCATTTGGAATTTGGAAAGTGTCATTAGCAAAAGCTCCATGGCACCTTGAAAACTAAATAGATGACATATGGTAGAGATAGTGGTAAAAGATTGTTCATATTTTATAGATATTAATTTGATAAAATTGAGAACAAAAATTGGTAGAGTGAAACTTGTTTCAAGGTAGTGGAAGAACTTTAGAATATAGATATAGATTGTCTTTCAGTTTTTTATTTAAATACCTCGGTCATATTTTTATCTACTCATTAACAAAAAATGATGTGCAGTTAATTAGCATTCATAAATTTTTTTTTTCATGTAGAGTGATCATTTAATGAATTATTAAGTGAAATTATCTTGAAAAGTAAGCAAAAAATAAGAAGGGTCACTTGATTATCTTTCAAATAGTCATAATGATAAGGTTACGTATGCTAATTATTTACATCATCATCATTTTATGGTTAAAAATATAATAAAAGAACTTAATTAAAAATATTTTTAAATTAAAATCATGAGGACCAAACTAAAACTTTTATAATTTGAGGGATAAAAAGTGTATTTAAGCCTTTACATTATTTTTATAATTTTTTTACATATAATATTCGAATAAAAAAACTTACTTGTATATATCTTTCACTACTTTATATTAAATTAATAATAAAGTGAAGTATAAAAAATACATAAAAATAATGATATAAAAAACCATTCTAGTTAAATAGTTATTGCCTTTGCCACTCTCCTTTTTGTTCTTATTCTGATCCTTACTTGTTTCTAACCAATAAGGCAATAACCATCCACTATCTCTTCTCTCAAAAAACAATTAAAAAGAAAATCCTATTGTCAGACTTTCTAATTTTATTAACTTAATCCTGAATTTCAGAAAAACGTACATAATATATATATATATATATATATATATGCCACTTGAAATTTATTGGTAAATTCAATATTTCCTATGTGTAGTCATCTTATAAATTTCAAAATTATAATTATTAAAATGCTTTACAGATAAAGTAAAAGTATACTTATAAAGTAAAATATATTATATTTAAAATAATTACACTTGATTGTCTCTCTCCCTTTGTCTTTGTTTTTTTTTTTTCTCTCCATTAACTACACTCTTTCATTTCACTTTGAATATTTTTTGAGTATATATTGGTTTTTTTTTTAGTAATATGTATGCCCCACTTTTTATTGCTACTGATTAAGTGAGTTATTTTCGCCATTTAATCTAGTAGGAAGGGGTGTCGATAATTTGTAAAAAAAATTTACATCTTGTATCTCAAATGTTTCAAAGTTTTTTTTTTTTTTTAATAACCACATGTGCCATGGAGTGTAGAGGGAATATCAGCATCAATTAATTATTTTTTTAGTAACAGTAAAATTAAAGTATTTAACAGAAAATTTCTAATACATAAAATATACAAGCTTATCATAATTAAATATTTTGACTCGAATCATTCCATTATTTAAGAATCCCCCGCAAAGGTTTTTATCACTGCGTTCACGTCAAATGATGGGTTTAATCCGTTAGCTACGGGTGAGACTTTTCAGTCAGATCAGCTCCCCGGAGCGATGAAAGCGCCTTCGCTCGTCCCTGAGTCGTAAGCAATCTGATTCGCTAATTCTTTTCTTCCCGTAGTTGGAGACAGCCGAAAGCCCACTTTACCTTCCCTTCCTTAACCGACAACTGGTGTCTAATTTTATTTTATTGTATTATTGTTCTGAGTCTTTGTTTGAAAATATTATAACACTATTTCTAGTGTTTTTAACCCCAAAAAATTATACATCTATGTTTTGTAATTTTTTTAAATGAGTGGCTTTTAAAAATCACAACTAATCATCCATGAAAAACGTGAAATTAATTATATTGTCCTACTGATGTAATGATGTCACACACCATTATAGAGTACGTGACCGACGTAAGAAATTACCTTTTAGGTAATAACTTATTAGTTTATAATACTCATGCAACTAATATCATAAATACTCCTTTTTAAAATGTATAATAAAAGTTAGGTATATTTTTCTAAAAAAACTTTCTAAGTTAATAATTTAATAAAAATTTTGATAGAGTTTCTCTTGAAATATAGACTATCACAAGGTACAAATCTGTTCAAAAATAAGGTGGACAGGCCCACCATAAATAAGAAGCATTAGTGGCTTAAACAAAAAATAAAAATAATAAAAAAAGGGTTCCAACATAGACTGTATTTACTAACTACATATATACTATGCAATTATCATTATTACATATGAAGACCCTTAATCAGAAATGCAAAAAGAAATCAACCTATCCAACAATGTCCACAAATCACCATAGTACTTCGCTAATTACTCAGAGTATTGCCTACCAATTCAGTCAGCGGGTTCAAAAGGAGCAGACGGATATGAAGGATAATCACCAGTGACTTTATTTGAAAATTGTTAAAATTTGAGGGGTGAGTCCACCGATTCAGTGAAATAAAAACAGAATTACCAAGGGATACATGAACTCTCAGGTATAAAGTGCATTACAACTAAATCATGTGAAACCTCATTTCAATACTTACAAAAATAATTTTAATATAATATGCACTTAATGCACTTTACATTTGAGAAATAAAATAATTTATTTTTCACAATCATATTACAATAATATTTAATAATATGAAGTTCAAAGAGTGGTTGTGTCTATAAATACTTCAATAAAAATCATAAATTACAAGGATCATAACAATTCAAGGGGAGAACCCAAACTGAGAAAAACAGTATTCCCACTCCAAAAAATAAAACTCAACTGGAGGGCAACCTGATCCTCACCTTCGGGAACTGCACTCACCGAAGAGAAATACTCAATTACCTGTTTCCTTTCCAGAGCATTCTCATCCGGAGGAAACCATTCATAATCAAACTCAACCTTCTATCAGGAACTACACTCATTGACAAAAGTACCCTTTATCAGGAATTACCCTCAACTGATAAAGGTTGTGACCTAGGTACACCTAGTGGTTTTACCACAACTCTATTATATAGATCCCAAAATACAATTTTAAATCACTTTTATAAATCTCATAAAATTCATACTGTGGAACATAATAATAAATTTATCCCACTTCTACAATCTTTCTACTTTATGACTGCTCTGTTTCTGAAGGGCTTGTTTTAGATATTCCTAAGTGTGTGAACATGTGCATAATACATTAGTATACTAAATCACTACCATCTGTTGATAAGACTAGTGTTAATTAGAGAAGGGCATTGTTCTATAAACAAAGTCATTGAGTTATTCCAAATTAAGCTTGTTGAACTAGGGAGATGGACTGAACAATCTACTTAGTAAAATTTAAATTTCAAGTTTCCAGATAAGATGCATTGTTCAGTATGAAGCTTTGGAAATGAATCAAGGATTTTGTATTAACAGATGTCAGTATTCACTGATTTAATATCCCCACAACTATCACTTATAAAATTTGATCAGGAAGAATAAGTTTACGAGAATACATTTTTAATCATAATTACATTTCATTTCAGTCGTGATAACTAAACTTAGCAAGGATCATTACCCAACAACAGTAGCATAATCACAGTAGACTACTCACCACTAAGATTTGAAAATTGAAAGAAAGTCCACCATGCTTAAAACTGAATTCCAATCCTGCTTAAGCATCTGATGCTGCAACAAGGTAAGAAATCATGAATTATTCCAGTTGGGTTTGTCCGAAAAATGAAGAACACTACCCTAAAGAAATTTCAGAATTTAGAAATTTTCAACCAAAGAAGAATACTGAAACAATGAATCCATACGACTTGAACTTTAGGTGAAGGAGAGAAGAAAACTACCCCCAAATATGGAATTTGATCTTGGAATCTTCCCTCAACGGACCAAGCTTTCATGTATGCCCAATCTGCAGCACTTACCCAATGACGGCACAATGAGATGGCGAGCCAGCGACAGGGACAACAGAGCAAGACAGTGATGGTGGTTGGGCAGTGGGTGATCGGCTAGTAGAGGAGGAGACCCGAGTGAGAGAATTTCTGTGCAGGGGGGTCGCCATGAAGGAGAAGAAGGGGATTTGGGAAAAATGAGTAAAGCTTCTGATTTTAGGGATTTTAAAGAGGGAAGGATCAATTTGCAATTATAGATACTTAACATTCTTTGCTACTTAGCCCCCTAGACTGTTGGGTCATTTGCAATTGAACCCTCTTTTGCTTTATTTGAATTTATTTGAAAGATGTAATTCTTATTAAAAAAATTTGAGCATTACAATTTATATCCCCCTTAAAGAAGAATTTGTCCTCGAATTTCTAAGAAACTACTAAAAGAAGTACTGAGTAGGATCACGTATCGAATAAGTATGGGTATTTTTCCTTCATAAGGTTTTCTAGTTCCCAGGTTGCATCCTCTTTCCCATGGCGTTCCCAAATTACCTTCACCAAGGGTATTCCTTGGACCTAAGCTTCCTAACCTGGTAGTCAATGATTCACACTGGTCGTTCCTCGTATACTAACTGGGGAGTTATCTCTATTGACACGTCTGGCAGAACATAAGTGTTATCCGAAATGTACTTTCTTAGAATATAAACATGGAACACAGGATGTACTCCTGGCAATGTCGGTGGTAACTCTAGCTTGTATGACACTGCTCCAATTCACTATGTGATAGGGAATAGACCAATGTAACGAGGCGTTCACTTATCGCTTACCAAACCTTATTACTCCCTTCATTGGAGACACCTTAAGAAAAGCTTGATGGCCTACTTTGAATTCAAGTTCCCTTCTTCGCTTATCGGCATACGCCTTTTGCTGACTCTGAGTGGCTAATAATTTCTCACAAATGTCTTTTACCTTCTCTATAGAGTCCATAACTAAGTCGGGTCCAAGCAACTTAATTTCTCCAGTTTCAAACCATCCTATAGGGGATCTGCATTTATGACCGTACAATGCTTCAAATGGAGCCATTTGTGGTAGCTATTATTATAAGCGAATTCAATGAGCGGTAAATACTTTTCCCAACTAACCTCAAATTCCATAACATAGGCTCGTAACATGTCTTCCAAAACCTGACTTGTCCTTTCAGAATGACCATTAGTCTAGGGGTGAAAGGCAGTATTAAAGTGTAGTTGAGACCCTAAGGTCTCCTGGAATGACTTCTAGAATCGAACCGTGAACTGAGTACATCAATTCAAAATTATAGATAAGGGTATACCATAAAGAGAAACTATCCTATCTAGATATAATTATACGTATTGTGGAGCTGAATAAGTAGTCTTCACTGGTAGAAAATGTGCGCTTTTTGCGAGTCTATCCATAATCACCCAAATTGAATCATACCCTCTAAAGGTTTTTGGTAATCCATCTTAATCTGCTTCCACTTCCATACTGGACTTACTATGTTTTGATGTAGCCCTGCAAGCCTTTGGTGTTCGGCTTTAACCTATTGACAGGTCAAGTAATGAGAAACAAAATCTGCTATATCCTTCTTCATTCCATTCCACAAGTAATGAACCTTCAAGTCACAGTACATTTTATTACTTCCTGCATGTATAGCATAAGAATATGAGTGGGCACAGTGCATTATCTGCTTTTTCAATTCATTAACTTCCAGTACTCATAACTGATCTTTGTAAAATAATACTTCCTGATCATTTAGTGTGATACTAGTATCGAGTTCTGACTTTTCCCTCTCTAATAGTTTAGCTCTATTAAGATCGTCTGCCTGAGCAACTTTAATCTATTTCACCAAGGGAGATTGTACCTGTATGCCAGCCAAAAGTACACTAGATGGAGTTATTTATAGTTTAACCCCACTATTTTCCAAACCCTGTAACTCAAGAATCAAGGGCCTATAGTCAGCTTCAATATGTGATAGGCTACCACCAGACTTTCTGCTGAAGGCGTCTGCCATGACGTTAGCTTTACCCGGATTATAAAGGATAGAACAGTCATAATCCTTAATCAGTTTCATCCACTGATGCTGTCTCAAATTTAAATTTCTCTGTTCGAAGATACTTCAAGCTCTTATGATCTGTATAAATTTCATAGGTTTCACCATAAAGGTAATGCCGCCAAACCTTCAATGCAAATACAACAGCTGCCATCTCAATGTCATGGGTAGGGTAATTCTGTTCATGCTTTTTAAGTTGTCTTGAGGCATAGGCGATAACCTTGCCTTTCTATATTAATACACAGCCCAGTTCGATCCGATATGCATCATAATAAATGACATACCCACATCCATTCTCTGGTAAAGTCAAAATCGGGGCTGTAGTCAAATGTTCCTTAAGCTTCTGAAAACTATCTTCACAGGCCAACACCCATTCAAACTTCACATTCTTCTAAGTTAGTTTTGTCAACGGAGCCGTTATGCGTGAGAAATCCTTCATAAAATGAGGATAGTACCCTACTAAACCCAAAAAGCTAAGAATTTCTTTTGGTGAAAATGGTTTAGGCCAATTTCTAACCACCTCCACTTTCTTAGAATCTACATGAATCCCTTCCTTAGAGACCACATGTCCTAGGAAGGCTAACTGTGAAAGCTAGAATTCACATTTCAAGAACTTAGCATACAGTCTATGTTCTCTCAAGGTCTGTAATATCGTCCTCAGATGTTGGGCATGTTCCTCTTTAGTTCTAGAGTATATCAGTATATCGTCAATAAAGACGATCACAAACCCATCCAGAAACAACCAGAATACTTTGTTCATGAGGTCCATGAAGGCAGCAGGGGCATTATTCAGCCCAAATGATATCACCATGAATTCATAGTACCCATATCTAGTTCTAAAAGCTATCTTAGAATGTCATCCTTTCGAATTCAGAGTTGATGATACCCTGAACGCAGATCTATCTTAGGAAAACACTAAGCTCCTTGCACTTGATTAAATAAGTCATCTATTTGGGGTAAGGGGTGTTTATTCTTTATGGTGATCTTATTCAACTGTCTGTAGTCTATACAGAGTCTCAGTGATCCATTTTTCTTCTTCACATATAACACTGGTACCCCCCATGAGAGATACTAGGGTAAATGAACCCTTTTTCTATCAATTCCTGTAATTGTACTTTCAACTCCTTAAGCTCACCAAGAGCCATCCTGTATGGAGGAAGTGATACCGGATTGGTCCTCGAATGAGTGTCAATACAAAACTCAATTTTCCTCTCTGGTGGAAGACTCGGTAATTATTCTGGAAACACATCAACAAATTCATTTATTATTGGAACTTCTTCTAATCTGTGTTCCAGAATTTTGATATCCTGAACAAAGGCTAAATAATCCTCACCACCTTTCCTTAATAACTTCTGTGCTCCCAGGGTAGAAATGAGCTTAGTAGAAACTTCACTTTTGTTTCATTGGATCACAATCGGTTCTTTGTCATATAGACATATTTTTAATGTTTTATCAAAGTAGTCCACCACTACATGATGGCTTGCAAGGCAATCCATTCCCAAAATTACATCAAACCCGTGGATGTTTAGAACAATTAAATCCACTAATAATGATGTACGACAAATAATGAGTGAACAGAACTTCACCATGTCAATGGCAGTTAATGATTCTTACAGAGGTATAGTTACCTCTAATGGGTGCTTTAGTGAATCGACTAATTTCATCAATCATGATAGTAGGTAAGCAGATACAAAGGAATGGGTCGCTTTAGGATCAAACAACACAAATACTGGAATTGATTCAAGTAGTAAAGTACCTGTGACAATAGCATTTGAAGCCATAGTGTCCTGTCTGGTCAGAGCAAAAACTCAGGCCTGTGGTCTAGAACCACCATCATGGCCTCGACTTGCCATCTCCCTGCTCGCAACTCTGGTGGGCTGGGTAAGGAACTAAGTTGATGCCATAGACAATTGCTGTGCTGTACTAGGAGCTGTCAAGTTTGTGCCACCTTAGAAGGTGTCACCTTTACTGAGCATTTCCTCCAACCATGACCTGTTTGTCCAAATATGAAACACGTGCCCTTCACTCCACGACAAAAACCAGTGTGAAACCTACACATGTACCACAAATTAGTGTGATATGAGCAGATGACTAAGTGTAAGGACAATTCCCTCTGGAAGAGCAGTTATCAGAAGTTGACTAGTAAGGGCACTAGTCAGAACATCGAGATGGAAATGTATTCGACATAGCAAGTGCTTTCGGACGATATAACTCAGATCTGGCCCTTTTCTAACTAGTAGAAGTATTATCTATATAGTTGTTCTCCTTCAACATGTTTTCAAACTTAGTTGCCCAGTTATACACATGCTCATAAGTGCTATCATCTGTGACATGAATCACACTGTAAAAATAGGTTCCCAGCCCCTGTACAAAGTGTCAAACTTTCTGTCTCTCAATAGGAACAACATAGGGTGCAAGCTAAGATAGTCGCAAGAACTTGGCGGCATATTCAGAAACTAACATCTCTCTGATCTTTTGTAGAGAGAGAAACTCATGAGCTCTAACTTGTCTCTCTCCTTCAGGAAGGAACTGTTAAAGAAACGCTGTCTTAAAGGAATGCCAAGTATTCTCCATTTCCTCTAGCGGTACCATTATCTGCCATACTCGGAACCAATCTACTGTATAACCATCCAATTAATGCCCCACCATCCTCACAACTATTGATTCGGGATAGTCAATGATCCTCTATAAGTTTTCCACAAGTTCTAAAAATTACCGAGGATTAATTGCTGATTTCACTCTTGAAAATCGAAAGGGTTTCATCTTTTGAAATTCTGATAGAAAGTTGCAGAGAGTGGGGATTACCACAGGCACTGATGAAACAAGGATAGCTACTGGTGGTGCTTGTGTATTTTCCTAAGTCATCATAGTGACTAAGGTATGAGAGGCTTTTGCATCTCCTGTGCCCATTCTAGAATTGCTGCCTGTGGTGGATGAGAGAAAAAAAGGGCATGAGTACTTTCAATTTCCTTTGGTGGCAGATGAATTATGGGTCTTCCTCGACCACTAAGTCTACCTTGACCCCTAGGTACAATCACTAGTCTAATGAAGGCTTCTTCAGATGCAGTAGCCTCTTCCTGCCCTATACTAGTACAGGCCCGAGTTTTTGGAGGCATTGTCTTAAAAGAGAAAAAAAATAGAAAAATCTTAGTTGATAGGCAATTTTAATGGTTAACACTAATTAGAATAGATTTGAGTTTTGATGGAGTAACTCAAGTTGGGTTTTAATGGCCTGACTAATGATAAGTATTCCCGGGCACACTTACCACCAGTGGGGTCTGTCGTTCCCTATAGCATGGACCTGTTGGAGACCTCTATATGTCCTAGCCATAGACCTAAACCATGCTCTAATACCAACTTTGTCACACCCCACTCTAGAGCACGTGACCAACCTAGGAAGCTACCCTTTAGGTAATAACCTACTAGCCTAAAATACTCATGCAACTAATATCATTAATACTCCTTTTTAAATAAATAATAAAAGTTAGATATATTCTCCCAAGAAAACTTTCTAAGTCAATAATTTAATAAAAATTTTGGCAGAGTTTTTCCTAAAATATGGACCATCCCATGGTACAAATCTATTCAAAAATAAGGTGGACAGGCCCACCATAAATGAAAAGCCTAAGTAGCTTAAACAGAAAAAAAAGGGTCTAACATGGACTGTATCTAATAACTACATATATACTATGCAATTATCAGTATTACATATGAAAACCTTTATTCAGAAACGTGAAAAGAAATTAACCAATCAAACAATGTCCACAAATCACCATAGTACTCCACTAATTACTCAGAGTATTGCCTACTAATTCAGTCAACGAGTTCAAAATGAGCAGACAAAGCTTAAGGATAATGACCGGTGACCAGATCTGAAAAAAGTTAAAATTTAAGGGGTAAGTCCACCAACTCAGTAAAAACAGACTTATCAATGGATACATGAATTCTTAGGTGTAAAGTGCATTACAACTAAATCATGTGAAACCTAATTTCAGTACTTATAGAAATAATTTCAATATAATATCTACCCAATCCACTTTACATTTGAGAAATAAAATAATTTATTTTTCGCAATCATATTGCAATAATATTTAATAATATGAAGTTCAAAGAATGGTTGCGTCAATAAATACTTCAATAAAAATCATAAATTCCAAGGATCTATAACAATTCAAGTGGAGAACCTAAACTGAGAAAAATAGTATTCCCACTCCAGAAGATAAAACTCAACTGGAGGGTAACCTGATCCTCACCTTTGGGAACTACACTCACTGAAAGGAAATACTTAATTACCCGTTTCCTTCCAGAGCATTCTCATATGGAGGAAACCATTCATAATCAAACTCAATCTTCTGCCAGGAACTACACTCACTGAAAGAAGTACCCTTTATCAAGAACTACCTTCAACTGATAAAGGTTGTGACCTAGGTATAGGTTCTATCACCACTCTATTATGGATCCCAAAATACAATTCTAAATCACTTTCATAAATCTTATACAATTCATACTATGGAACACAATAATAAATTTCACTTATATATACATCACTTTTTCTCAAAAACCACTTCCAAGTCATGCTCAAATAAAATCATTGAACCACAAAAGTAAAATTTAAGATTCAGGCATCTAGAGAAAAGTAAGAATCTACTCACTGTTAAATTTGTAGGCTTAGTATCCCACTTCCACAATCTTTCTACTTTATAACTGCTCTATTTTTGAAGGGCTTGTTTCAGATATTCCTAAGTCTATGAGCATGTGCATAATACATTAGTATACTAAATCACTACTATATCTTGATAAGACTAGTGCTAATTAGAGATGGAATTTATTCTGTAAACAAAGTCACTGAGTTAGTTCAAAACTAAGGTGGTTGAACTAGGGAGATGGACTGAGCAATCTACTTAGTAAAATTTAAATTTCAAGTTTCTAGAGAAGATGCATTGTTCAATATGAAGCTTTGGAAATGAATCAAGGATTTCACATTAACGAATGTCAGTATTCACTGATTTAATATCCCCACAACTATCACTCATAAAATTTGATCAGGAAGAATAAGTTTACTAGAATACATTTTTAATCATAATTGCATTTCATTCCAGTCGTGATAACTAAACTTAGCAAGGATCATTACCTAACTACTTAAAAGTAGCATAATCACAGTAGACTACTCACCACTAAGATTTGAAAATTGAAAGAAATTCCACCATGCTTAAAACTGAATTCCAATCTTGCCTAAGGATTTGACACTGCAAGAAGGTAAGAAATCATGAATTATTCTAGTTGTGTTTGTCTAAAAAATGAAGAACACTTCCCCAAAGAAATTTCAAAATTTAGAAATTTTCAAACAAAGAAGAATACTAAAACAATGAATCCATACGACTTGAACTTCAAGTGAAGAAGAGAAGAAAACTACCCCCAAATATGGAATTTGATCCTGGAATCTTCCCTCAATAGACTAAGCTTTCACACACGCCCAATATGCAGCACGTACGCAACGACCGAACAGTGAGACAGCGAGCCAGCAACAAGGATGGCGAAGTAAGATGATAATGGTGGCTGGGCAGTGGGTTATAGGTGAACAGAGGAGGAGACGCGAGTGAGAGAGTTTCCGTGCAGGGGGCTACCTTGAAGGAGAAGAAGGGATTTAGGAAAAATTGGTAAAGCTTCTGATTTTAGGGATTTTAAAGAGGAAAGGACCAATTTTCAATTATAGATACTTAAAATTGTTTGCTACTTATCCCCTAGACTGTTGGGTTATTTGTATTTGAACCCTCTTTTATTTTATTTGAATTTATTTAAAAGATGTAATTCTTATTAAAAAAAAATTGGGCATTACAAATGACTACTAATATAAGTACTTGTGCAATATCCTCCTTAGAAATTTTCATTTAGTTTAAATCAGGTTATTGATTAATTAGGTGGAAATTGACATACTTCTACAATGTTTGGTAATAGGATGGTAATTATGAAAAGAAATTAGAGTAGAAAGTATTTTTAGCTTAAATAGTATATACGTGGCACTTTTTAGGAAGTCTAGCAATAGGATATGTCCAGATTTTTTAATTTTTTTTTTGCTCTCCTGTATTCCAGAATTTTCTTGAAGAGATATTACAGAGCTTAAAAATTTTGCAACTATCACTAACATTAGGATGTATAAATAGGCTCTGTATCAATTCCAATTGAATGGGAGTGACAGAATAGAAAATACGAAGAGAGAAGAGGGAGAACTGATAGTAAGAAAGGTCTGGAAAATTCTCGAATAATGAGGGACAAGCATAACCGGTTACCAGATGTCTCTCTTTTGAAATCCCTAGTAACCAATATACTTAATTCAAAGAGAAAATGAGCCAGAAGCCTTTTATCTACGACTCTGTTTCTTGCCGACTATGGTAAATTCAGTGGCAACTTCATTTCCATTGCCTTTCAGTACCTTCAGAAGTTCACATTTACCAACAACAAGTTTACTTACAACAATAATGGTCACACATTAATACCTCGATAATGGCTATAGTAAGTGTTTCTTCCTTTATTTTTCCGTAAGAACTTTGACGTAAGAATGTCCAAATGAATACTGTATATGGATAGCTTGCCATTTGATTTAGGTATAATTTATCCCACCCGAAAGGGATTTAAAGCTAGAAATCATAGTTTCTCATATAGGCTTGTCAGATGAAAGTTAAAATTTCAATTAGGGGTAGTTGTTCAATCTCTTTTTGCTAATACTTTATAAAAACAGCTATCACAACAAAATCATGGTACTATGTTTCTCATTTAGCTTATTACTTTTTCTTTGTCACTTTCGATTTTATTGTAGTATGTCAATATTTTCTCAATAAGTGAACTTTGATGAAGAACAAGTGGCTATGGTGTTAGAAAACTTGCAGTGTTCCTTTGTGTTTGATGGCTATAATAAGTGGAATTACGTAGGAAAGAAACTCTTAGTGATATAATACCATAAAGAATTTGTTCATGATGCACTCAAGGTGTTTGATAAAATGACTCATAAAAATTGATTAACTCTAATTCTTGACTCGAGTTAAGAAGAATTTAAGAATGGATAAGGATTGTTATAAGACTAATAAGCTGAATTCCCAAAGATATTTGGAAAAAGAAATTGGTGAAAGGCACATAGTGTCTAGAAGTTAAAGGAATAAAGCATGGGATTAAGCTTAATCATATACTACCTATTGTGTATAAATTTAGGATAAAATTGGGGTTTTATAGCCAGGTAATTCATTAATTTTATTATTGGATCTTTAATTTACCCATGAGCAATTTCTATAGGAACAATCTTTATAGACATGCAGGCAAAGTGTAAAAATATCATAATAGTTATTCCTCGACTTTTTCCCTCTAAAAGATGAAAGACAACATTGGTTAGCGATATGGTGTATTAGTTTCGAAAGCTAGCAAGGTGAGTGGACCTCTCTGCTTGAGGTTACATGCATTTTCATAAAGTATATACAAATATATACGTATATTATATTATAAATTATGTCCAACAATCATGATTTAAGGCAAGAATGTTCCCTGTTAAATTTTAAAAATGTCGTCGACGTGTTCTGGATTTTTGTTAAATGTATGAGATTGTTGGATAATAAATGGTTATATATAAATTTTTACTCCTTCTAAATATTTGGACTCAAATGAGAATTTATTTGGGATGTGAAAGAACTACATAAATTTCGCTATTTTCAAACTGATTAATTTTATACACTAACGTCTAATGTTCCTAACGTCAAATGCATATTAAATTTGTATATTTTATGGCTTATGAAAATTACTTTTAGATGAATCCTTCGGCTGCTTCCGCAGAGTAACCTTAGGTGTACCTAGATTATCTGATGTTCGTGGACTATGTTATCTATTATTTGCCTTTGATAGGGAACTCTGCCCAAATGGAATATCTATTATCTGTTATATGCATCTGATAGGGAGCTTTGTTTCGAACGAAATATTTGTTATCTATTATCTGTATCTGATAGTGTTCCTCGTGTGAAGAGCATTTGGATCCATCCTTCTAGTTTTCGTTTATTTATGAAGTTGTCGTAGTAAATTTTTTATTTATTTTCAAAGCATCCTACTGTGTATATGCCTATATTTCTATTTTTTTGGCAAAGTATAATACTTAATTGATTTGATATTAACTTTTGATATCTATTACCTTCATGTGAAATT
>JASKGM010049579.1:0-20314 GCA_034509205.1 Ceratonia siliqua
AATTTAAGAGGAATAACTAGATAAAGTAAAAAATATATATGTAGTGTGAATGGTAGGATTTGAACCCATGTCTTCTTAGTAAAAAAAAAAATGTTCCAACCACTACACTACAATCACATGTTTGTATCTAATGAGACAAAAATTAAATCTTATAAAATACTGTTGGCCCGCCGGGCCAACCCGGCCCGGTTCGGGCTATGGCCCGATCGGGCCGGGCCGAAAAAGCCCGAATTTTTTCGGGCTGGGATTTTCAGAACCCAACCTTATTTTTTTTCGGTTTACATCGGATTAGCCCATCGGGCCGGGCCCATTTTGCCAGCTCTAGTTGTTGCGAACTTGCAATGACTAATGTGAAAATGGAATAAAACATTTTTAAAAATGTTGTTTTGTAAATGTAATTATAAGCCTAAAGTAACTGCAGAAATTATTGCAATTATATTATTAGAGGAATGCTATTTCACAAAAATAAAAAACTTTCATAAAATTTATAAAATATTATTTTAGTCAATTAATATATAATAATATAATATAAGTGAAATGAGATAAGTAGTGATTATTAATTAAAAAGTTATTATTATTATTTTTATGGGAGTTACTTTCAGTGAGATGAACATTCCACTAACATTGCGATTATTACAAACAGGAATTTAAAATTCTTTCAACAATTATTATTTTATTATTAATATATATCAAATTAGTAACTTGTAAAAACAGTTCAATCACCTCTCTGTATTTGTTTATTTTTCTGAACGTTGAAGTTGTTTTTTTAAATATCATTACTCATTTATTTAATAATTAATGAGATGCTTTTTTATTTAGCAAAGACAATTAATTTATTACATCCATTATAAAAATAATAATTTAAATTTTTGTATGCATGAATTTAGTTATACATTTAAATATAAGTAAGAGTAAACTTCTCTCCCTCTTTTATGAAAGATTCTTTAATTACATATTTTTTTTATTATAAAATTAATCATCCCTCTTGCTCTTAAAAATTAAAAAATATACATTTTTTTCCATTAAACTTAACTTTGTTCATAATATTTCAAAAATAATGTCCAAATTTTATCAAAATTTAATTTTTTTTAAATTGTGAATTGATCGTAATATCCTATAATTTCTTTTTCTTTCTTCTTCCTCCTTCATTGATTGAGATGCTAGACCAAGGGATGAGAAAAAGGCAAGGAACATTCTAACAATCTCTGACACAAACCAACCAAAATTGGGTTTAGTTATAGTGCTTTTTTTAAAATTTTTAAGGGAGGCTTATGTTTATTTTCATAATAGAGGAAATGGTTATGTAATGAAGATATCGCTTGGAGTATAGAAGAGTAATTTACTCTCTTTTTAATTATTAAACACTACAAGCTGTGTAAAAAGAGGGAAGTGGATTTGCAAATAAGAAATTCGCTGAGATTGAGTTCTGATTCATTTATATATCGAAAGTTCATCCCAAGTTTAATAAGTTTGCCCAATCGAATTGCTTGGGCTGCATTTACATGTTTGGTTAGCAATTTTGCTGATATTACATAATTTGTGTTGGGCAAATTTGGCTCCCTTGAATCCTGCTCAATAATCCCAATTATGTGAGGCTCAACCATGCAAGAGCTCTGCCCTAGCCATGGAGCTCCTTAAATAGTTAACACCTCATATAACTACTTTCCTATAACTGCTTCCAAGAATCTCTGTCATGTTTCTCAAACTTGGATAAATTTCCCAACATCTTACCAATTATTAAGACACATTGAAATAACTGAAGTACCCGTATGAGAAAACCACCAGAAGGAGCTCTATCTAAGCACAACTATCCCATTCTTCTAGGTAGGTTCTTTCCCTCATCCATACTGATACTCTACCAATTGAACATCTATGGCTTATACTGACTTACCGTCGGAGTTCTAAGTGGAGCCATCGCTCATTCCAGAGGCTAACCTTCTTGTACTTGTAGATCATCTCCTAATTTCCTCGGACTCAAGTGACTAGCTATTTTGACCTCCAATAGTAGCTAATATTATTTCCATTTTATTGTGACTCTAAAATATATAAAGTTTTCACAGAAAGAGGGCTTTCTCTTTTGTTTTCAAATCTTCACTTGAATAATGACATGTACATAATTGATTCTACTACATACTTATACACAAGTACACATAATTCATTTAATTTAATAAAAAAAATAAGTCAAACTATTTGAACTCAAAAATAACTATGTGCAATTATTTATTACGGAATTATTGTTTTGGTCCAAAAAGATTCTTAAATTCTCAATTTGATTTTCAAAAGATTTTTCTTCTAAATTGATTATTTCAAAATTTCAATCATTACGTTGTTGATTGGATAATAATATATATCATCAAGGCGTCATATATTTTAATAAATTAATTAGTAATATAATTATTTAAGCTATTAGGGAATCTAGCCTCCTTGGTTTTCTCTCTCTCTCTCTCTCTCTCTCTCTCTCTCTCTCTCGTTCTTCGATACTCTTGTGAGAGTTTCGGTCAAGCCTGATTTTGTACTCTGCTAAGGCTTCTTAGTTTGACTTAAGTATGCTAGCTCATACTCTATTCTCCAACATAAAGGGATTACGCAAGTGATTAGGTAAAATGCTACAATATCCTTTGCATTACAACGAGTCTTAATATATTACAAGACTACAGCTATTTAAGGAATGTACAACCATAAACAGAGCTTCAGCTATTTAAGGAATATACAATCAAAAATATAGAGTTGCTATACAGGATTATTGACAGAGAGTAAATCACGGATGAACGTGATTTATGTAGGTTCCCTTATACGACCCCTCAAAATGGACGTTCCATCAGCAACGTTGATTTTGCCACGTAACAAGTTGAATCGAGACCGAGCAAGAGGCTTTGTCAGTAAATCAGCGAGTTGGTCATCTGTGTGAACATGGGTAACATGCAATTTTCCACGACGAACAAAGTCACGAACAAAGTGAAGATCGATAGCAATATGTTTCATCATGGAATGCATGACAAGGTTGAGACTAAGCTGGGTAGCGCCAACGTTATCACAGAGAAGCAGCGGTGGTTCACGTAACATTAGCCCAAGTTCATCAAGAAGAGATTTTATCCAAGCTATATCTGAAGCTGCAATAGCCAATGCACGATACTCTGCTTCCATAGAGGAGCGAGCCACGGCCTTCTGCTTCCTAGTGCGCCAGCTGATGGGATTATTGCCCAGAAAAATTATATAAACCGGGGTAGACTTACGATCATCAAGATCACCACCCCAGTCAGCATCGAGAAGACCCTAAGCAAATGGGTTTGATTGACGACGCAGTAGAAGACTGAAGTGAATGGTCTGCTTGACATAGCGCAGGAGCCGTTTAACATGTTGCCAATGTGTGACCGTCGGTTTATGCATGAACTGAGCAAGGCGATTTATGGCAAAATCGAGGTCTGGGCGAGTGAGCAAGAGGTACTGAAGAGAGCCAATTGTGCATCTGTATTTAGTAGCTTCACAGCTAGCAGAACCATCATCAAGCATGAGCTTAGCAGTCACAGACATGGGGGTGTGCACTTCCTTAGCACCAGCCATATTCAAACGGGTAAAGAGATCATGAACGTAACGGTTCTGAGAAAGAAACAGACCTTGCTGAACTGGAATAACTTCCACCCCGAGAAAATAATGAAGATCACTGAGTTCCTTTAGAGAAAATCGTTCACCTAAAGATTTGTCAACATGCTGTAAGAACTGGCTGTTATTACCAGTGAGGATTAAATCATCAATGTACACCAGCACATATAGTAAAACTCCATCCCAATTGAAGATAAATAAGGAGCTGTCAGACTTTGAATTAAAGAAACCTAACTCAAGAAAGCTGGAGCGCAATGCATTGTTCCAGGCTCTAGGCGCCTACTTGAGACCATAAATGGATTTCTGGAGAGAACAAACATGATGAGGTGAGACTGATCAATGAAGCATGCAGGTTGCTGCATAAACACTTGCTCAGTTAATTGACCATGAAGGAATGCATTATTAACGTCAATTTGCTTGAGGGGCTAATTGTTGGATAGAGCCAGTGAGAAAATGAGTTGAATGGTGGTCAGTTTTATAACAGGGCTGAAAGTCTCAGCATAATCGATACCTGGGCGTTGATTAAACCCCTTTGCTACAAGACGTGCCTTAAACCGATCCAATGTACCATCTGGATGACGCTTAATCTGAAATACCCATTTACAGCCAATTAAATTGGAAGTTGAGGACCTAGGAACCGAATTCCAAGTACTGTGTGAGACTAATGTAGTAAATTCATCTGCCATGGCTTTGCGCCACGTGGGATCCTTGAGAGCCTGAGAGACACAAGTTGGTTCCAAAGGTGGGGCAAGGGGGTGCTTGGTAGCAACCGGGAGCTGCTTGGGACAGAAAATATTATTCTGGACCCGAGTGACCATGGGATGAGTGCGAGTAGGAGATGCAGGTGCTATGGGCAGAGGCGACTCGAGGGAGGGTGAATTATTAGTAGGAGAAGAGGAGACCATACCTGGTGTAGGAGACGGAGTCAAGGTGGCCATGTCATCAGGCGCTGTAGGTGTAACAGGGTGATCATCCAATGGAACCATGCAAACTGGGGGAACAGGAGTATGATTGGAAGAAGGAGGACATGGTGTAGCAGTTGTTGTAGAAGTAGGGGTAGTCGCTTTTGTGAAGGGAAAAATGGTTTCATCAAAAGTGACATGACGAGAGAGATAAATCTTACCCGTGTGAAGGTCCAGACATTGAAAGGCATGTTGAGATAGGGAGTAACCGAGAAAAACACAAGGTTGGGACTTGGGTTGAAATTTATTGGCACGATAGGGAACAAGCCAAGGGTGGCGTTGACATCCAAATGTGCGCAACTTATGATAGTTGGGAATCTATCTAAATAACACTTCAAAGGGACTCTTACGTAAGTGTAATTGAGCAGGAAGACGATTAATAAGGTAAACTGCCGTGACCAAGGCATATGACCAATAGGTAGAAGGAGCTGAGGCATGATGTAAAAGGGTCATTCCCGTTTCAATGATATGTCGATGGCGACGTTTGACAGTACCTTTTTGTTGGGGAGTATGTGGGGCTGTGGTGAAATGGCTAATGCCACGAGCAGCCAAAAGTGGTCAGAGTTTGATAAATTCACCACCGTTGTCGGAGTAAAAATTTTTAATTTTTCTGGCAAATTGGTTTTCAACCATAGCGGTAAATTGTTCAAAAATATAAGACATATCCGACTTATTACGCATAGGATAAAACCAACAGTACTTTGTGAAATGATCAACAAGAAGTACATAATAGCGGTAGCCATCAACAGAAGGAACCGGGGATGGTCCCCAAACATCGGCATATAAATATTCAAGAGGAGCATGACTCGTAAGGGAAGTGACACTAAAGGGAAATCGATGCGACTTATTACAATGACATGAACTACATGACAATACGGACTTAGAGGAGGACACAGGCAAGTGATAGCTACGGAGAAGATATGATAAAAGATTTGGAGCAGGGTGACCCAGCCAATGATGCCAACGATCAACCGAAGCACGGGTTCCAGCCAAAGTGACAGCATGAGCTTGAAGTGAGGACCAACATAGTTCCATAGGATAAACACCACCTTCACATCTACCGCGCATGAACACCGATCCCGTCATCCAATCCTTCACAAGGTAAAAAGTGGGGTGAAATTCAACAATAACATTGTTATCATGAGTAAACTTGTGAACGGAGATTAAATTTTTGTGAATAAGAGGCACATGCAGAGTTTCTTTTAAAGTAAGAGAATGAAAAGCGGATGAAATGGTAGTGGAACTGATGTTAACAACATGCAAACCTGTACCATCGCCAAGAACAACCTCATCTTATCCATCATATTCAGAATGAATGGAGAGATTAGCCAAATCAGACGTAATATTATGAGAAGCAGCGGAATCAAGAAGCCATTTGCCATTCGATGGAGCTATAGAAGTAGTGCAGTTGACAGTAGGTCGAGACTGTAGTTTGACACAATTCTTTGCAGTGTGACCGGGGTGATCACAAATTTGGCACACAACGGAGGACTTTTTTGAAGGAGCTTTGTTGGAGAAATTTTATTTGGAACGATTCTTGTTATTTTTGACCTGAGAATTCGAGGGCTTCTGTTGGGAGGAATTAGCAGTGACAACCAAGGTCGAAGAATTTTCGTCCATGCATTTGAGATAGTGTTCATGACCGAGTAACAGATCATGCAGCTCTGCAAAAGACAAGGCAATTTCTCTCGTACGTATTGGTGCCACCATATCACAAAACTCAGAGCCAAGGCCATTAAGCACATATAACGTCAAATCATCATCTGAAATAGGTGCATCAATCAGTGAAAGTTCATTAGCAATTACCTTAACTGCATGAAGGGATTACGCAAGTGATTAGGTAAAATGCTACAATATCCTTTGCATTACAATGAGTCTTAATATATTACAAGACTACGGCTATTTAAGGAATGTACAACCATAAACAGAGCTATAGCTATTTAAGGAATATACAATCAACAATATATAATTGCTATATAGCGTTATTAACAGAGAGTAAATCACGGATGAACGTGATTTATGTAGGTTCCCTTATACAACACCTCCCTCCAAACTTAAAGTACCTTAAACAATTACTTAATTTGTTTCTTAATTCTTCAAATCTCACCTTAGACAAAGCCTTCGTGAGTATGTTTGTATTCTGATCATAGGATGATCCACGCTCAACAACAATTTTCTTTCGCACCACTTATTCCCTAGCAAATCACAACTCATGCTCAATAGGTTTTGTATGAGCATGTAACACTAGATTTTCTAAGAGTAACAAAATGCTCAAGTTATCACAAAATACTGTAGGAGTTCCTTCCAAATTCACATGCAGCTCAATAAGCAATGACTGAATCCAAGTCATTTCTACTACAACACTGACTACAATCCTATATTTAGCCTCTATGCTAGACCGAGACACCGTGTCTACTTTTTAGACATCCAAGAAACAAGATTTCGACCAAAAAAGATGAAACTTCCTAAGATTGATTTTTCGTCTTCAGCATCAGATGCCCAATTTGCATCATTGTTGCTAGTTAACTTCAATTTTGTAGGTTTCTTTAGAAATAATCCATGTGTAAGAGTGCCTACTAAATATCTAAGCACTCTTTTGACAGTTTTCCAATGATCCTCTAAGGGATGGTGCATAAACTCATAGATTTTACTAACAGCAAATGTAATTTCTGGTCTATTAATGGTTACATATTAAAGAGCTCCACAATTGACCTGTACAACTAAGGATGTTTGAAAGGACTAGTCCCAGATGATCTAAGTTTGATGCCAGTTGTCATTGGAGTAGAAATAACATTTTATCATTGTATATTTGCCATACATAAGACATCCGTGAAGAACTTAGTTTGTGAGAGATGAATCCCTTCTACAGGAGCTGTTTGAACTTTTATTCCTAAGAAATAATTGAACAAACCCAAATCTTTGAGGGCAAACTCTTTGTTTAAGCTTGAAATCAATGAATTTACTTCATTTTCTAAGCTTCCAACAACTAGAATGTCATCAACATAAACCAAAATGTACATAACATAGTCACTTATATTCTTTATGAACAAGAACTAGCCACAGTTCATAGACACAAGGCTAAATGAGCATAGTGCCTTTGCTAACCTCCTAAACCAAGCTCTTAGAGCCTCTTTGAGTTCATACAATACCTTGTTTAGCTTGCATACCATAGTTAGACCATTGGAGAAATCTTCATAGGTAGGAGGTTGAGTCATAAAGACCTCTTCTTGGAGCACACCATTTACGAAAGCTTTATTGATGTCCAACTAATGTACTTTACATCCTCTGGCTAAAGTAAGAAAGAGAACAATTCTAATTGTAAGTAGCTTCACCACAGGGCTTATTATTTTTGTAAAGTAAAATTCTTTTTGCTTATGGAATCCCTTGGCTATGACCCCTGCCTTGTACTTGTGTACACTTCCATATGGATTCTCTTTTCCCCTATACACCCACTTACATCTTATAGCACTTCTGTGTTCCCATAGCTTGACCAAGGTCCGACAAGTGTGACTCGTTCATTGCTTGATTATAACCTGGATGAGATAATGCCTCCTGTTAAAAAACTAGGTTCCTTAGTTGAAAGGAATATCTTGGGTTTAAAGACTCTTACTTTTCCTTTGATAATCATAGGATGATTCCTAATTGAGTTGTAGCAATAACCAGTGGGTTGCTAGGAATAAGTGAAGTGGTATGAAGTGGCATTGTGACTTCTAGAGACATTATTTCTGGTGGCACTGTGACTACTGGATTTATATATTCTCCAACCAATTGCCACAAGCTAAATGATTCAGATCTTGAAAAGTACTTGAACCAAAATTAGGCAAGTAAATGAAAATACAAACATTTCCATTTACTAAGTCAGTCTACAACGGAATAAAAATGGTTAATGTATAACAATTGGCAAATTTAGATGAGAAAGGAACAATAGGTATTGAAGCAGTGACATTTGGTGAAGGAAGTATAGATGCAGAAGGGGCTGAGAAGAAACGAATGCAAAAGGAAATGTGAACTCATCAAAATGCACATTCCAAGATATATAGACTTTCCCATAAGTGGAAAGACACTTATGTGTGGTAAAGCACACATAAGTAATCTATTGATAAGTGCGTATTGGTAGGTGCGTATTGTGTGGTAAAGCACTTCTAGTGATTATTTGTTTTGGAGAGTTGGAGTAGGCAATCTATTGATAAGATAAATTGAGGTTATGAATGCTTCATCCCAAAATCTAAGGGGCATGTAGGCTTGAACAAGATAGGGCAGGCCATTCTCTACAATATACCTATGTTTTCTTTCAGCAACACCATTTGTTTGGTGTGAATATGGATAAGGAATTATGTGAAATATGCCATGTCTTTGAAAGGAAATGAAGGGATCATATTCTCCCCTCCATCAGTCTCTAGTGACTTGATTTAGTGACTATTGATTTTTAACATGGTTTTAAAATGAATAAAAGGTGGGAAGAGCTTATGATTTAGACCAAAGCATGTAAACCCATGAAATGTATACATGAACATTGTAAGTTAACATAGTAGGTGGGATACTAGCAATAAAGCCACAAATGTCAAAATATACAAGCTTAAGAGGTTTTGTATACATTGTCATAGAATTTGAATAGGGAAAGTTATGTATTTTTCCAAGACAACAAGGGACACATAAATTAAAGGGATTTTTATTAATATGAGAAAGATTATAGGACTTGAGAACATGGGTTACAATATTTGAAGATGGATGCCCAAGTCTGCAATGTCAAAAGATGAAAGCAGTAGAAGTACACTTGTAAGATCAACAAGAAGCAACCGTTGTGGATGACATAAGGCCTTGAACAACTTGATTAGACACAATAGTGATTTTAGTCTTGGGAAGATTATCGAAGACATATAATCCCAAATTTTATTGGAGATTGAATTTCCTATGTCCAAATGGATTACCCACATTAAGTTATAATAAATTCAAGATGAAGTTAATTGATAACATTTCAGCTAATGTCTTTGTTAAGACAATAGTTGTCTTAAATTATACAAAGCATTATTTTAGCATAAATGTTGTCCTAAACATGCTTAAAAATGTGAGCAACATTTTTGTCACTGAAGAAGTAAAAATAATTCTTACATTAGTTTTTTGAAGACAAAGGTTTGTCTTAATTAAGATAAGTGTTGTCTCAATTTAAACAACCTTTATCTTAGTAATTATTTTTAGTTTAACTACTTTAAATTAATATTTGAATTGTTCAAATATTTAATTTGAAGAAATTTATTAAAATAAAATAAAACCACCAATTAATTAGAAATTTTGTTTATAGCATTTTATTAGTATAAAATTAATTTTATTGATTATTTATCCTAATGTTGTTTTAAACTTTGAATTGTTCAAACTTGTGAAACAACCTCCTCCCCAAGTAATTGGTCTTTGACATGGTCAAATGTATTACCTCTGAATTATCCTACTTATCTAAGTGAATAAAGGTTAGAAATAAAAGAGTTTTAATTTCCTAGGTAACCTACATTCACTAGGAAACTAACTAAGTGAAAGGAATTTAATTAAGTAAAATTCATTTATTTGAATTTTTAATTCAACCATGACTAATTAGAAAGTCACACATGTTTTATTTAATTATTAAATAAAATATGTTATTATCAAAATTAATAATATGATTATTAATTGATAAATCATTAGATAATTTGATTATTTAATATTCCCCATTAGTAAGTGTGTGAATCCCTAATGTTTAGGGATTGAATTTTAGAATTACACTTAAATGCTCTCACATGAACTAGGGTTAGCATACTATATATATGCAACATCTCCCTCTTGTGGCCATAGAAGTGAACACTTGAGAAAGAGAGAAGAATAGTGAACTAGCCAACCACTTGAGAAGGAGAGAAGAAAACTATGAGAGAAAAATTTCTCTTAAGGCCAAGAGTGTTGTGAGTTTGAAAAAAAAAATTGAGTGATTTCAAAGTACAATTCTACACGCCACACTAAGTGAAACAAAGGGGAAAGCTTTCTAATTTAATTTTGAAAGCGATCAATTATTATTCTTTCATTATTTGCTTTGTTCCAATCACTAAGCCTATTCACCGTAGGTTTTGTGGATTGGTACTTCCTAAAGAATAGGTAGTCAATGTGCTTGGTTGGGAAGTGAATTGCAAGATTAAAGTTACTACAAGAGGAATGTAAAATTCTTATCTACTTTACTTCTCTTACTAGCAGTGAGTTGCTTGCTTGGTGTTTTGTTTTCGCCTGTTTACAAGCTTAAATGTTTTTAAAATTTTTAAAACACATGCTTGTATCGTAAACAACTAGCTCCAATAATATATGGATGGGCAACCCTTGACTGATGGACTAATCTTTTGGTCAAGTTAGCCCACTTGGGAGGATGTGTGGCTGCCAGCAACATAAGTCCACCATTTGCAACTTCATCACTTTAATGATTATGTTCAAAGGTACTTGCCAGAGTCAAGTCTAATGGAGGGTAGCCATTGATGCAAGTTAAGACCACATGTAAGAGCAAGCTCCTAAACAGGGTAATTAGGGAAAGTTTCTGTCTCCTATTGCATTAAATTAGAATTATATTTAAGTCAATGTCTTTTTTTGATTTGTAGTTATCCACTAACTTTCATTTTATTTGTTTTGGAATCCTTGTATTGGTCAATTGATGAATGTTTTTTAGAACCTAAGGTTTACTCACGCAACCATAGAGTGATTATGTGTTATTCAGCTGATTAGGCTAGAAGTAATCTTTCTCTATTCTTGTACTTACAAATGGTATCAAAGTAACAGATAACTTAAGGGAGATGCGAAGAAAAACTAGAAAAGAAGAAGAACTAAAATGTACACCTGATGGCCTTAACTAGCAGCTCATTCTTTGCACCTCTCATTTTCTCAACAGAAAACTATGCCATTTGAGTTATGAAGATGAAGACTCATTTAAGCGCCTATGATTTGTGGGAAGTAGTGGAGACTAAAAGAGATCCTCCTCCATTACCAAACAACCTAACAATGGCTTAAATGGAGAACCAGGATGTAGAAGCTGCCAAGAGATTCAAAGCACTGAACTGCATTCATCAAGCTATGACAAAATACATTTTTATCAAAATCATGTCTTGTGAAATAGCTAAAGAAGCCTAATATACTCTAAAGAAGGAGTTCCATGGAAGTACCAGAATAAGGCAAATGTGAATTTTGAACCTGGGAAGCAAGTTTGAACCTCTAAAAATGAAAGAATCAAAGATAATAAAGGACTATCAAACAAGACTAATAAGCATTATGAATAAAATTAGACTCATGGAAAAAGAAATCTTAGATCAGAGGATAGTTGAAAATGTTTTTTGTAACCATACATGAAAAATATGAAGACAAGATCTCTTCCCTAAAAAACCTAAGGACCTATCTCAATTTACCTTGTCTGAGCTGATAAATGCTCTACAAGCTAGAGAGCAAAGCTTTATGAGATAAGAAGAAGATGTTGATAGTGCCCTACAAATGAGACACAAAGGAAAACCTCCTCATGGGAGAGAAAGAAAAGAGCCTACTGGTGTGGCTTTAGGAAAAGAAATCATATAGATGATGGAAAGCAGTCTAAGAAGAAAGAAAGGTTCTCACCTTGTGGCATTTTCAAAAGAGCCAGTCACAAGGAAGCTAATTACTAGTACAAGGATAGGTAACCAACACCTATCAGATGTAGATATTGCAAAAGAAATAGTCATGTTGAAAAAGAATGTAGATTAAAGCAACAACATAAACAAGAATATGATCAACCTCAAAAGGAAAATGTCTTTGAAGTTAAAGGTGAAGAGGAACTATTATTTGTGGCAAAGATTACAAAGACACTTAAAGATGAAGAAAGCTAGTTTCTTAACAACTAACACATGACCAACAAGCCAAAGTTCTTCTCAAAATTAGAGGCTACTAGTAGATAAGAAAAATTACCATCACTAGCAAGGAAACAGTGAATATACACACTACAACAAGTACAAAATATATTCCTGATGTTCTTTAAGTACATAATCTAGGTCAAAGTTTACTGGGTGTGGGTTAAATGTTGCAAAAGGGTTACTTCCTCCCTAATGTTTAAAGGTTCTAGCTACATTATTAATGATAATAATGGTAATGAATTATTTAAGGTTGAGATGGAAAAAATATGTTTTCCTATGAAATGGAACTATCTCATTGAACATAGCTGCAAAATGAGCAAAAGTGAGCAAGACTCTAAGTTCTAGCACAAAATACTTAGCCACTATAATCTGAAATCAATTTATATTGGTCAAAAGCAAGAGCTAGTCAAGAATTTACTTAATATTGAAGTTTCCTCAGAAGTTTATGAAAGCTGTCAACTTGGAAAGCAAAATAGATTACCTTTTCCAAGTTCAGCTATTTGTAGAGCAGAAGAAAAACTCCAACTAATCGACTCTAATGTTTGTGGACCAAAGTCAACACCTTCATCTAATGGGAGTAGATATTTTGTTTATAAATTACCTTACAAGAATGGGATGTGTTTAATGATGGGAGTGAATACAATTATTGGGAATTCAACTAATTCTATGAGAATTTGGTACCTGAGCACCAACGTATAGTGAGTTAAAAGCATAGAGAAGTATATAAGAAAAACTTATATCCTAAAAATGGCAAGGTGCAGGATTTTTGAGAAAAGCATGCCAAAGTCCTTTTGGCCAAAGCTTGTAAACACAAAAATCTACTTGTAAATAGGCTCCCTACTAAGGTTGTGGATGAAGTTAATCTTATTGGATCACCTTATTACATTCGTATTCCTAATGTTAAGAGAAGCAAGCTAGATGAGAAAGTTTAAAAATGAGTTTTTGTGGGATATAGCTCACAATCTAAGGGCTACTGAGTTTATGTCCTTGACATAAACAAAATCACTATTAGTAGGGATGTCAAAGTGGATGAAGATTCAAGTTGGAATTAGGAAACTTCTCAAGTAAGTAAGTCACCAGTTACACCTATCCTTGAGAACCTAGAAGAAAACTCAGAAGATTATAATGATGAAGACATTGCAACTAGAGGGATAAGGCCCCTTTATGAATTTTACCAAAGATGTCACAAATCTGCCATGAAACCAGGAAATTATGAAGATGCTAAGGAACTAAAGAATGGATTGAAGCCATAAAGTAAGAACTGACTATGATTGAAAAAACTAAGACTTGGCAAGTTGTAGACAGACCCCAGGACAAGCAAGTGATAGGAGTTAAATGGATATACTGAGTGAAATTGGACCCAAATGGAGCTGTCAACAAGAATAAAACTAGGCTAGTTGTGAAAAGATACTCTTAATAGCATGGGAGTTGATTAATTTGACACCTTTTCTCCTATTGCAAGAATAGACACCATTAAGATTTTAATTACCTTGGCATCTCAAATGAAGTGGAAAATTTGGAATCTAGATGTCAAATATTCATTCCTCAATGGTTACCTAGAATAAGATATCTATATGTCTCAACCTAAAGATTTCATTGTGCAAGGCAATAGAGACAAGGTCTACAAGTTCCACAAGGCTATTTATGGGATAAAATAAGCTTCTAGAGCTTGGTACAGCAAAATTAATAGTTATTTATGTAGTCAAGGTTTCAAAAGGAGTGATAGTGATGCAACACTATATGTGAGACTATTGTTTAAGGGTGGTTAATTAATTGTTTCTCTCTTTGTGGTTGATTTACTAGTGATTGGACATGATACACTTGTACTGCTGAAATTTAAGCGAGAAATGGAGACTCAATTTGAAATGACTGATTTAGGAGAACTGAAGTATTTCTTATGACTTGAAGTACATCAATCCAAGGAGGGAATCTTCCTAAAGTAGTAAAAGTACACTACTAAAGTTTTAAAGAAATTCAAGATGTATAAGTGTAAGCCTATTCCCATACCCTTGATGCATAATATGAAGTTCTCCAAAGAAGATGGAGCTAGGAAAACTGATGCTTTCTTTTATAGAAGCTTGATTAGAAGCCTTTTATAGTTAACAATAGCTAGGTATGATTTATGTATGCTGGAAGCCTACTTTCAAGATTCATGCAAAATCCAAGTGTGATGTATTTTGCAGCTGCTAAAAGAGTCCTAAGATACTTTAAGGGCTCTATCCAACTTGAAATTTGGTTTAGGCTAATTAAACATGGAAAATTGTTAGGTTATGTTGATAGTGATTGGGCTAGGAAACTAGATGACATGAAGAGCACTACCAGATATGATTTTCCTTAAGCTTAGGTATGTTCTCATGGAACTCAAATAAGCAAGGAGTTGTAGCTCAGTTCACTGATGAAACTAAAATAGCAGCTGCTGCAGCAACAATCCAAGCTATTTAGTAAAGGAAAATCCTTAAAGATTTGGGTGTGGAGTAGCCAGAGGCTACTAAAGGCAAATGTGACAATAAATCAACCATTGCCATTGCTGAAAACCTAATTTCGCATGGAAAAACCAAGAACATTCTAGTGAAGTACCTTATTAGAGAAGCTAAAAGACTTAAAGAAGTTAAGCTTATTCACTACAACTTTGATTGTAAAATTGCAGATATTTTTACAAATGTCGTTCCAAGGGCCATATTTGAATGCCTTAGAGAACAACTTGGAGTTTCCAGCAAAAGTCTCATGGAAAAGTGTTGAAGCTAGTTATACTTTTTATTTTGTCTCTTTATGGGGTACTCTGTTGATGTGGCAGGGAGTAGTTAACTTTTGTATTACAGCCTATAGCCTTTGTGTAGCTCACTTTGTTATGTACTTCTAAGAAAAGTCTTATAGCTTTTAGTTAAAAGTTAAAAACATTATCTGCAGTCTTGAAGTTTCTATTTTGGTGTCTTTGAATGAAGTTCAAAATCTTCCTCACTAAGTATTCTTTCTTTGTTCTTGCTCTTATAACTTCAAATGATGGATAGAATATAGCTAACCAACTAACCCTAAAACTTCATCAACCATTTTGATAGAGTCATCATCCATTTTCAACTCCATTAATGCAATTATCTCAAGTGGACATGATGTACTTACCCATTTCTTTAAACACTAAGTGATCGACCCCCTTATCCACTCAAATCAAATTATAATTATAAGCTCATTCAGTTAGAGCCTTAGCTTGCTTGAATGAAACAAGTGCATATCTCATGGCAATGTTACTCACCATTATCTGAGAAATCTTATCTTCGAATTTCTCCTTTTTGGCATTTTCTTCCACAAAGCTCTTGCTAAACTCTTTAAATTTATTAGATAAGTTGACCTTTTTTTAAGCGCCTGTTCCATCTCTCCAACATATTGTGCCAAGCTCTCTTTCTCAACTCTTACTTTATCATGCTCCTTTAATGTGGAACCTAACTTCTCTTCTGTAGTAACAATTGTTTCTATTCAATTTCAAAGAGTTCCCTCTTTATGAAATCTTTAGAATCATACTACTTAACCAAATAAGAGTTTGCCGCTCTCTTGATTATTAAGTTGTCAATCCCGTAAAGCTTTTCGGTGTAACTTTTGATGCCATAAATGCATTTGTCTAGAGTATCTTCTTTCACCTCTTCAAAGATTTTCTCCCCATGATAGGCTATAACAAGTGTACTTAATCTACACTTCTTTGACAAAGTCCCCTTCATCTCCTAAGAAGAAGTCATCACTACTTTTTTAGTATACACCAGCTTTATCTAAGATTTCTCCCTTTAAGGTCACCCTTTGTTTTTGGAACACCAAACCATTGACATCAAAGTCTTTTGAATTTTCCTAAATAATAATATAAACAATTTTACTCTTTTGACGTCATATACCTTCATGGTCAAGTCAACCACATAAGAGATTTCAGGGATATTGTTGTCACTCATCTCATTCTCCTCTCTAACAATAACTAATCTTCTTGTAATAAGGGATATATTTAAGCCTTTCCTTTTTAATGTCTTTTTTCCTTTTATTTTTGGATTATTCTGATCTTCTTTAAATGATAAAATGCTTTTACCAAATACTTCAACTTTTGCAAAATGAAGTGAACCCCCAAAACTCAAATACGCCATTTAGTGCTTGTTCTGCTACTTCATATTGCTAACATCTTCCAAACAAAGAGTCTTCAAATATGAAAAATAGATTGTTATAGAAATCAAGAAATGAATAATGGTTTTAATCAAAGCTAAATGAGAAATATCAAAGTGCCAAACTCTTCTTAAAAACTGTACATTTAGTCGTACTAATTATAGTGTCCACTTGGACATTTTCAAACTTTGATAGAATAAATATTCTTCTTTTTGTCTCCTCATAATAATTATCAAGATGCATTTTGAGCATCATAGAACTAGGCTTTTGTCTAATAAACAGGAAAAAGCAACACGTCTTCTTCGTTTGTATAGAAAAATTGCTCCTCACCTATAGCCATGATTTTGAAGTATTTGTTTTCCAATCTTTGATGGAATTGTGCAATCCACTAAGAAGTTTGTTATTAGTGATACCAAATAGATATACCCACTCTCTTTGATTAACATTTTTATTTGAAGTGTCTTTGGGATAATATAAATAATTGAACAACTTCACAGTAGGGATGATCCCCTTTCTTACATGCAAAGCTAAGTTGTCATAATCATCCTAGCATTAGGTATGAGCTAGAAAAGATAGACCTCCAAAGCTTGAAGAACTTGCATTTTAAACTTGGAAAAATGAGGAATAACTATAGTAAAAGTCATATTGTGTTCATACATCAAAAAGTAATTTAGCCAGCAAGAAACCATACTTTCCTTTTGATCAGCCTTTATCATATAATACAACCACTTTGTACAAGATTGATAACCAATCCACTCAGTCTAAAGCCAATTCATATGCTTATTAGTTTAATCTTTAATTTCACAATAGTTATAGTGGAATTATCCATATTATGTTTACTGTCTCAAGAAGATTATCATAAAATGATCTAGATGCTTGGAAACCCATGTTGCTGAACTCTCTACAACTAATTCTTCTCCCTCACTAGAAGAGGTCATAAATCTTTGCAAAATCTCTACCCCTTTTCCTCTATTATAACCTCTTTCATCATCCGAATCTACCTTGTTCTTAATAAACCCCCTAGAAGTAACCACGACGTTTAATGCAAATCTACTAGAGAATTGTACGAAACATACACAAAAATTAAAATTTCTAAATCAGAATCAAAATACAGAAGTTGAAATTTTGAAAAGAAAATTCTAATTCGAATTAAAATAGAGAAAGAAAAGTGCAAATGGCAATAAAGATTTCAAGGTCTGAGGAGCACTCATATGAATTCTCTTAGAAGGCCTTGAAAACCTTTGGAGAATTTTGAAGAAAATCCTTGGAAGCAAGAGATTATAAGAGTTTTACAAATTGGTAAAGTATCTTCTAAAGTCCTCAATTTCACTTTTGTGGTTTAATGGAGGGAGAAAGAGAATAGTCATGTCTTGTCATTGGTTGGAATTTAAAAAACTACCAATCACCTGATTACCCTTGACTTATACTGTCGTTATAACCTTTCTAAGTCCTAGGATTTATGTGACATGTGTCAAAGTATGAAAACCCATACACATCTATATACTTAACTTTGATTCATATTAAGGGGGACCTTTTCAAATAAGCACAAAATAACATAGTTGCTGTAATGATAGGCACACTGTTAGCTTTGAAATTTCCCCACTTAGTTTTGATGCCAACATAAAATACAAAACATTGAAAAATGCTAGCCTGGATGAAAGAGGGACTACAAGACCAAGTCACTAGAAGACAAAAAGGCAAAAGAAGAAAAAGAAGGAAAAAGAAGTTGAAACTGAATAGGAAAAGTAATGGGCATTTAACTAAAGGAAAAAGTAGTTGAAAAGTCAAAGTTGAGTTGCAAGTAAAAGAATAATGGGAAGAAGCATCAAATAAAATCAAGCCAATAACACAAGATATAAAAGCTCCTGCAAGGCATTGAATGGAGAGATTGAGAAGAGATACTCACACTCCCATAATGGCTAAATAGCTAGTCACACGCAAGCAAATATTGGGAAAGGAAACAAGCCAGATCAAGTCATAAAACAAAGGGTCAATGAATGAATGAGACAAACCAAAATTTAAAGCAACACTTAAATAATTTTTAAAATTTTTAAACGAAAGGCTCCTGAAAACATTCAAGATGCTTGAAACTTTTTAGGTACCTAACAACCAAATAGTTCTAGATCTGAAAAATAAAAAATTAAAGAACAAAATAGAGATAAGGAAGAACACAGTGATTTATATTGGATCTGCCTCAAGGTGAGACCTTCATCTAATCACCTTGACTCTCAAGGGACTTTTCTCCACTATTCAATAATCTCCTTACAACCCTAGTTTTTATTGTTCACTAGAAACGAATGATTTCACTGCTTACCACAAAAATGATGATTTCCAAGCTCACCACCAACTAATATTGCTCACCACAAATGGATACACACAGTTTTCACATGCTCACCAAGAACAATCTCAAAGTAAGAAATAGATGAATAGATACTTGCTCAAAGACTATATGTTTTGCCTTTTGTACTCACTTTTTCTTTCTAGCATTTTTTATGAAATCTCACAAGGGAAAAATTAGAACCCGAAGAAAATAGTCTGATGAATATATCTCAGAGTTAAAGTGCACATCCTTCATACCTTTTAAGCTTCTTCTACCTCTTTTTATATTTGGAACATAGCAAGCCATTAGGGCTTTTTATTTCTCCTTTAGTTCTTGCTTTCTTCTCACCAAAAGGTGCTGCATTGATATGCTTCATGTAGCAAAATGTTTGTTCTTTCCTCATTAAACTGAAGCTTCTTCATTCTTCTCCATTAAACTTGACCTTCAGAGAAGGTTTTCTTCTTTTTGGAGATTCAATCTTTTTTCCCATATTTGATGCCAAGAAGAGAGGATGGCAATTTTATACTTTTCTTTTATGGCTTGATATGATTATTTCCTTTCTCAAAATTTCCTTGCCTATGACAGGCTATTTAGATGTTATGGGAGTGTGTGAGTATCTCTTTTCAATCTCCCCATTCAATGCCTTGCAGGAGCATTTATCTCTTGTCTTATTGTCTTGACTTTATTTGAGACTTTTTCCCACTATTCTTTTGCTTTGTAACCCACTGTTGACTCTTCAACCTATTTTGTTATTTTTGTTGAATGTCTATTACTTTTTCATCCTAAAAACTTGTTGTAGCCTTATTTATCCTGAAAACTTGTTGTAGCCTTCTTTCTTTTTCTTTTTTGTGTTCTAATGACTTAAACTTGAAGTACATCTTTTATCCGCATGGAACAATTAAAAACTCCTAGGTTTTCCATTTTCAATGTTTTGTAATTTTGGGTAAGCATCATATCTAAGTGGGTAAATTCCATAGCCAACATTCTCCCCCTTTTTGATGATAACAAACCAAAAATGCAAAACTTTTATCCTTAGAGAATATTCAAAAATTATAATAGGGTAAGGGATGAGGTTCATTCCTTATGATTGTCTTTCTCTTGAATTTGGCATGACTCCCCTTGAATTTATGACTCCCCCTTAATTCTTGGAAATTATAAAATTAACTAAAACACAAAACCATACATAGAATGTTGGATCTAGTTGTTTATCCTAAGTTTTTGTGATACAAGCATGGGTTTTAAAATGTTTAAAACATTCGAGCTTGCAAATAGGCAGAAACAAAACACATAGACAAATAACACTTGGCTAGAAAGAGAATTAAAATAGATAAGAATTCTACATACCTCTTTTAGTCACTTTAATCTTGTAATATACTTCCCAACCAAGCACACTAACTGCCTATTCTTTGGGAAGTACCAATCCCTAA